>JAITYT010000151.1:958521-975521 GCA_025433975.1 Liostenogaster flavolineata
CGCGTTTACAAGAAACATACGTCGAACATAAACTAGAAAAGAACACGACGAAATCGTCAAGGATGATCAAGTCGATTGGAAATTCCTTGAAAATAATTTATCATCGAGGCTGTAGAAGGTTAGGTATCAATCTAGAAGCACAGGCGGGGCGCTCGCGTAAAGAGAACCTGACAATGGTGAAAAAACGATGCTAGAAATGCGATCTAGGAACTCTAATTTGAAATTATGATCGAATAGTGTAGGATTTAGAGCAAACGTCGAAGTTTGGCGCGTTAAAAACTGACATTGGGTTGGATGGTCGAAGCTGTTGGTACGTCATAATGATATAACGTCTGACACGTTATTACGTTCGAAGTGATCAAAGACCAGGATACTTACGGCTGGGAATTACCGTCGAATCGTTTGTGAAACGCAAGATATCGAAGAAACACCGACAAGACACCAAACACTCCTGCACTGGCTCGCGGTTGCACCGAGCGATTGGAAAACCTTCGTCCACTCCAACGCGCAAGGAATCACGGGTTCACTCGCAACGCGCAGATAGGCCACTTAAGAGGGTCATAATCATGGATCTTACCAGTTTCGCGATACCGGTAAATCGAGTGAGATTCAAGGAACTTTAATCAATACCCTGATCGAAGGAAATAGCTGGATCCTTTTTTGGGATATTGGGCGATCGTTTTAGATACGTCGAAGGCAGTAATACGTTCGTGTTAGTACAATATTGCGCGTCTCACGCCGCATTCTCTGTGTGATCTTTCATCCTGCGCGCAAAGCACCTGATTTACGAACACATGAACTTCGTTTTCGCACAAAGGACTCTTCTAAATTTCAGAGTTACGTTGAAGTAATCGTGAAATAAAAGAAAGTCGTGACATTGTTTTTTTCTATGTTAATGTTTATTTAACATAAATGTGTTACAATTTTTCATAAATGCGTTTATTACTTTTTTTTTTAATTAAACGTACATCGTGTCATCATTAAAGGAAAACACTTTTCTATGGAGCATTTTATATTTATTACGATGATATTCGATGTGTTTGAAGTATTGACATGATTAAATATGATATCTAATTTTAGAATAAAATATTAAATAATTAATTTTATGATTTTTTGGGCAATGTTTATTCACGTTATCTAGTTATCATTCACGATTCAATGATTTATATTGATAACATCGGCACGAACCAATGCTAAATCGATGTGTCAAGTTGTCCATCTAGTATGCGAGCTTCGTAAAAAAATGTCATTGTAGGAACGCACGGATACAGTTGCGAACCGTCTGAAGGTAACCAAAAGAGAGACCAATCATATTTTGTTATAGAAATATTCAAAGAAAAACAAATGAAATCACTCTACGAGTGAAAGTTAATTTGTAGAATAAACGTTTCTATATGATGCATTCATATTTGATTGAATGTGCGGAATTATTTTTTAATCATAATTTCATCATAAAGTATTGTCATTCTTACAAAATAATTCGATAATGGCTAATGCATCCGAATTGTAAGTGGAACGGCTTTAAGAGCCGCAAATTCTAAATGATTATTTCTAAAACTTTCTTAACCCATTCATTGCCAACTACGAGATATTGTAGTTCGCGCCACAAGTTTAGATTGATTATAATTGTTTAAAAGGCGTATAATTTATATTGTATTGTTTAATAGGCAATTGTTTAATAGGCAATTGTTTAATAAGTTTAAAGGTGTTCCATTAGGAATTATTTGAAAGAATAAACGAAAGTTTTATTTTATATTTTTTTTAAAGACAAATTCCGCAGAGATGTCAACCGTCTAGGTTCCCAGGTCGGGTCCGTCTTTGTTCCTCTTCATTTATTTAAAGTAACAAAAATAGTTTGAACGGATGTTTTTTACTTGCGTCCTAACCGTAGCTACGTTCTCTGCGATTATTTTTGTCTCTCTTTGTTTTATTTTATCAATTTGACTTCTAGAGAATACGAAAAATTGTTAATGATTAACCCCTCAACTGTGTGCGACGCAGCATATGCGCCCACTCAATTCCAAGCTTCTAGGGTGACTTTAATCGGATGTATTTAATTCGCCCAGGGTGTTTTTTTGCCTTCGTCAAAGAGCTTTTGTTTTGGGTTTTCTTGAATGAAATGCTGCTCTGTCAATCGCGTGCATTCCATGTTGGTATCTGACGGCCGTCCTTTCCGCTTTTCTAAATTTTGTACATGATACATAGCTATAATTTTGTTCACCAAGTCTATTCTGAGCGATAGATGATCTTTTTTATTACCTGCCTTGCAATATAGAATGTATGCATTTAAAACAGCTGTATTTACTAAATGGTTGAATGATTTTTTGTACCACGCTTTTGTCCTTTTCCTTTCTAACAAGAAAGATTCTAACAATTGATCTTTCAAATCCATATCTCCCATATATTTATTATATTCTAGTACACAAATTGGTTTATTTACAGATTTTAACCCACCTTTTCGACTAACGAGATGTATTTCGTCTAAATGTTTAGTAGTGAGCACGGCAACATCGTGTTTATCCTTCCACTGCAAAGCAACTAATTTCCCCCACCTTGCTCTTACAACTTCTTCTTTCTTCAGTTGTTTTTTGAGACTTATCGGTATACATTTGCGTGTGATTTCAATTGTTCCAACAGCATCTGTTGTCCTTTGTACTAATCCCAAAAAAAGATCTGGACTACTATCAAAATTGTCCATATATACAAATCTGCCTACATCTAATAGTCTTTCACACAGACTAAGAGCAACTTTTGTTGAGAAAGGATCTTTGTTATTTGTAATTTCAGAGCCTAATTTGGTCCCTAAGCCACTGCATATGATAAAATTCCACGAATAACCTGTGGAGTCACAAAGTTCCATGAAAGCCTACTTTTTCGTAATAATAAAGATTCATCGACACTGAGGCTAGGCTTCTGAATTATTCCCATCAACATAAGCAAACCTAGGAATATCCTCATTTCCTCTGAAGTTGTAGGGACCCATTTTTGAAAGCACGATTTTTTCTAGTCAAGATTTATTCTTTCTCACGAGCAAAAAACTGTTTTGCATATTGGTTTATTTCAGTGACTATTATTGTAATTAGTTCATCATCGAAAAATAACTCAAAATATCCCAGGGGATCATCTTCACACTGCGCAGGCACTATTTGTTTCCCAACTAAATCACTCGCAAAAGGCAGAGGTGGATTAGCACTGTCGATCTCTTCCCAATTATTCTCTTGAATAATCATGGAAAATTGAGGTTCCTCTTCTTCCTCCTTGGAACTGAAGTCCAGGGTATATCTAATTAAATCCTCAGAAATTGTATCTGAACTAACTGCATTATTTTCTTCCGGCGTGGCAAGCAGTTGCTCTTCGGACAATTCACGAGAGCTAGAAGCCATGGTCAACTAAAGAGGAGTTCAGCTAAGAGAAGAACTCAAGACAGAGAAAAAATAAACCAAGTCACTAATGTAAACGTAGGCGTCAGCAAACCTAGACCCCTATCTTTAAACATTGTAAATAAAATACCAGAATCTAACAGGCCTTAGAATTTCCGAGAAGCATTGGTCGAAAGGACCATGCCGTTGCAATAATTATCATTATGAAAGAGAAAGAAAACGTTGACACGAAAAAAAAACAGATGAAAAAGAACCATAGGTGAAGGCATTCAGAAGCACTACGTACATAACAGCATCCTGGAAGCAATTAAATCAAATCGTCCGTAACCAGGACACCAAACGCTTGCTGCGAGGAAGAACTCTTTATCATGCACGAGTTAGGAAAAAAATGTTTTTAAATACATAAACATAAACAGAGGAAATGGAAAAAGTCAGAGTGGAAACGAGAAGCATTAATTCACATATATATTCCGTGAAAATACATATGTAAGAGCGTGAGCGATAAGAGTTGCTAGTAAAACATCAGGACACAAACGCTGCATCGCATACGGTTGAAGCATGGGTTTGAGTGGGTGCAGACGCTGTGTTGCACACGCTGGGATGGCTCCTTTTAAAGTCACACTTGGGGGGTTAATAACGTTTAATCTTCTCTAGAAGAAGCCAAATTATGTCGCCACATGGCTGTATATGATAAGTTTTGAAGCAGGAATTGATACAGAGAGCTGGCTTATCAGAGCATATTGGACAAAATATCTATTTTCTTTGCATCGTTTTTGCTTTGTACACATCCAACATGGTTTTGTAGGCATTCTTTTTTTCTTTATAGAAGAAAGACGTAATGAAATTCAGATAAATGTATCACAGGTACTATTTTCTCTTGCATTGCTGTCGCTATCAACTCCTGCAACTCCTGGTCGCTATCAACAAATTGCAGAATAATTGATTCCCTAAGTTGAAAAAGTGTCATTTTTTTATTTCTTCGACTTCTTTGGGTATAAAACATGTATGCATTCTGCAAGAAGATTTCGAAGAAATGCAGTGCAATTTTTTTGTATCAATATGTGATTTTCCTGAAGAATGAGTAGTAGGATATACATTGGTCAGTATGATCAATATCAGGCATACCCAAAATAAATACCCAAAAAAATCTCTGATTGCGTCTTACTTAGTAAAAATTTTTTATTAGAACCACTTCACATGTATACATGTTGGATATAGTTAGAACATCCTTCTGCATACATATGTTGATTTCCTAGTAAAATCTTTCATCAGCTCAATTGAATTGTAAAAATTATCCATATAAAATTCATGATCATGGTTAAGAAAACAATCCATCAAGTGAATCGGAACAATGAAAAGAATGTTCATAAAAAATGTAAAACAACTAATGGCAAATGTAGCTACCTTGTCTAAGGTAATTATTATTATTTTATGCGCTGTCAAGCGAAAATGATTTATTACAGATACTTTGTAAATGCAGTACTTCTTTAATTGAATTCTTTGAGGAAGTTAGGATGGCTACGTATCGATGTCTATGATTAAATTGGATAAATCTTTGCTCAGTGATGTCCAGAGATTACTGGATTTTAACACATTGCCGACCGCTCAGAAAGATCTCCCAGTTGTGTAAAATATTGGTACGTAACCGATCGGGGAGATCTCCCCATTTGACAATGTAAGTGCAATGCAGTATGTATACATGATTTTCAACATATTTCTAATATATTTTGATGATAATTTTGATTTTTCGAAAAGTTCGTAAGCTATGGCTCTGCGACCGCCACACTTTCGAATCCATAACAAAATATGATTGGTCGCACATTCGGCCGCCTTCGGATAGTTTGAAACTTTCCGTGCGTTCGTACACCTTTTTACGAAGCACGATGCGTGCGTCGCTAGATGAACGAATTGCCGCATCGCTTTAACATTGGCTCGTGTCAATATTACCGATATAAATAATTCATTCGTGAATTATATTAGAAAACGCGAATAAGCATCGCCAAAAAGATCAAAAAATTGATAAGTATTATTTTCTCTCCCCGATTGTAGTAACAAAGTTACTGACTACATAAAATTAAATAAGCGGTTTTTTCATCATTATGGAAAATTTATCTTATTAAATATTTAGAGATTTACAAATTATATTTTACACGTCAAAAAGGAGGACATCTAGGGGGACAGAACTTCCGAAAGAAGTACGGTTGGTCACCTCAATATAAATCGCAAACGCGCTTGATTTCTTCGGTTCCGTTACGAAGGGGATGTTTGTAGGTTTACACGAATGTGGACAAATTAAAATCGAACAGTTTATCTTCAGCAAGAGAATCCCGGATCTTAATACCTGTATATCAGATCGTACTTTCATAAGTCAGTGCTCCGATAAAGCATCGTTACGACCGGAGTACGGGACCAAGAAATAAATTACAGAATAGATGCAATATCGGTTTTCAAAAGCAAACTGGCATCATCCAACAGTCTACATACTTCTTCGATTCTCCACAGCCAATCGAGTTAGAACCAACGTATAAAAAGTCTGTAAAGTCATCTTCAAAATCGTTTGGCTCCTGGAAACGAATGATGCCTGAACGACAACAAAATCTTAATACCTGTGCATTACACTGTACTTTCATAACTCAATACTTCGATATAACTGTATTAAGCCAGAAAATAAATCACAGAATCGATGCAATATTAGTTCTCAAGAACCAAAATGCAAACTGGTATCATCCAACAGTAGAGATACTTCAATTCTGTTCGAATAAATTGAACAACCAATAGAGTCAAGACCGACGTATAAAACCTCTGGAAAAAGCGGTCATTCTCTGAATCGTTTGAATCCCAAACACAAAGACGCTCGAATTAGTCTGGACAATAAGGTGCAACGGGCCTAGTGATATTTTACCGATGTTAAGTTGGTGACACTGGTGCGAGCCGTATCGTGTTGTTTTACCTTAAATGTCAAACTGAAGCTTCCAAATCGAGCTAACCCAAAAAATACGATCAAGTCGTGGTGCACAACAAGAGCAAAGACACGCGTTTAGTCAATCATGCCATTACATCGATATACTCACGCCATCCTATGCAGGATACCTCTGTCATTGCGAACAAGAGGCGAGGTAACTCTGGATGAGGCCAGGACGCAGCACCTGGCGTTGGCTCAGTTATTGCGCGAGCTGGACATCGACGTTGTCGAGATGCCACCGGACGAGAATTCGCCTCTTTGCGTCTTCGTCGAGGACATCGCCGTCGTCTGCAACGGCATCGCTCTTATTGCTAGACCGAGCGAACCCTCGCGTTTGAAGGAGGTACGTTGTGTTCCTCTTCTCTTTGGTCTCTTCCTTTTTATTGTTATTATTTTTTTTAACATTTTTATTCTTCTCTATTTTTTGTACAATTAGACTATCGCTGTTAAATGCCTGTATGAGATCGCTGTATACGCTTGTCTGGCTGACCGTGTGTATGTGTGTGAGCTTCCTCTCGCACGCGTGCTCTCATGGATATATGTATCTGGATAGGTCGTGTGACGTAATACCCATAAATAGCATCTTGGGGTTTAGCTTTGGCTTTATTCCTTCTGTTTACGAAGAGGTTAGGTTTCAGAAATGTCATGCGTATGGAAATCGAAATGTTGACTTTCCATTCGTAGATGACCTTTTTTAATTGCATAAGTACGACGCGTGACAGAAAAATGTCTTGTTCATTCGTGAATTGAATGTAACAAGTTCAACGAATTAATGTAATTGAAAGGACGTAAACTATTGGATTGGCAACAAAGTAATTTTCACTTTTTTAGTGGCGAAATAAGACCCAATTTTTTATACGAAGAACGAACTTCAATCGACTGTATATTTTTCATTTTGTTCAACGACCTCTTGCCATATTTCTGGCAATTTCGTAATTCATAATCGTAATACTGATAGGAGTCATTTAAAAAAAAATATAACGACGCCTGTTTATAAAAGTCGAAATTACTTTCTTGCCAGCCTAATATCTTGTATTACGGTAATCTTTCAGATTTCAAACAAATTTCAACGATAATAATAAAAAACACTCGCCAAATCCCTAATTATCGTAGATCCATAAGGGATACGTATGTAATAGGTTGGCAAAAAAGTAATTTCGTTTTTTTTAGTGCGAAATAAAACTCAACTTTTTATACAAAGAACGGACTTCTATTGATCATATATTTTTTATTTTCTATGATGACCTTTTGCCATTTTTCTGTCAAATTCATGATTCGTAAACATAAAGCTGACAGAAGTCATTAAAAATAGAAAGTAAAGCCATTTATTTGTGAAAACCGAGATTACTTTCTTGCCAATCGAATAGATATATTTTTATATACTCACGTACATCGTTGCAATAATGAAATGTCTTAATTTCAGATCGAAACGATTAGGGCGGTCTTGAAGAAAGAATTAGAAATTCCTCTTATAGAAATTGCTGACAAGAACGCCCGCTTGGACGGAGGCGATGTTTTATTTACAGGTAAGGTCGAATTTTGATATTGTAATTTTGAATTATGAACGAATCTCTAATTTTTAATTATTTTTAATTAAATTTATTGTTACAAATAACGAGTCCAATTCGATAACTTTATTCGCACATTGAAATATAACGAGCCTAACTTTGTAAGGCTTCGGGTAACTTCGAGTTGTATAAATCGAGTATAATAAAAGAATGCTGCATTTTTATCATGAATGCGTATAAAGAATTCTGTCTCATTGAATTAACGACTCGCTGAAATTTACTTTACAGGTCGTGAATTTTTCGTTGGATTGTCTCACTTCACAAATGAAGCTGGTGCACGTGCGGTTGCCGCAGCTTTTCCCGAATATCCATGCGTCCCCATAAAGGTCAGTAGTCGGGGGAAGATATCATTCGATCAACTTTTGACATTGGATTGATCTTTAGCATAACGATATTGCGATTGTATATAGCGAAGAAAAATAATCTTGCGATTCCTATGCGGATTCACTGCAAAAGATGTAAATGTCGCAAATGTCGCAAATGTTAGTCAACATTATGCATAATATACGCACATAGTCGTGAATTTATTATCTACGTCGGGATATAATACTGAAAATATTGATTACTCTAACCGTTTCTACATGTTAATGCATGTTTTGATCTAATAATGATAGAATTTATATCACTCGCAGCACAACTTGCTTATAGAATATATAATCTATGGCTTGGAATCAGTACGTATTGACGTTTCATAGAGGAATCACGCTCACTCAATTTGTTTTTCGATGTTCATTTAAGGTGGGTGATGGTGGCGAAGAGGTGATAGTGGAAAGTCTTACCTCAGCCCCTCTTCAGGTTTGGGCGTACTAGAATGACTCTCTTATGCATATTCCATTGGGAAGAAAAGCTCACGAATTAGAGACATAATTGCACGATTTTTGGAAAGAATTTTAAGTTGACAAACGTCCTTCTGTGATATTGTATTACAGAGATTTAGGCATCGCTTAAAAGTTGAAATTATTAATGCAAGTTTTAGCTTATCACTACTGTGCACATGGAATATACGGCAAGAACACTCACTCACCTTAGCACGCATTCCATTTTTCTCTGTATCGACATGGCTATATACCGAAAATAGTTTTTCCCCTGGTTTTTCATTTATCGATTCGTTTCTAAAACTATAAAAGTTGCACTCTTTGATTATTGCATTGCATTTTTGATGCGTTCCACCAAGCTGTAGCTCGTCTTAATGAAAATTGACACTGCTTCGTATTCATAATTTAAAATGATTTCGATAAAGAAATTTTCATCGAAAGAGATGGTAGCTGTTTAATCACGAGCAAACGATTACATTTCTTCAGTTAATAATTTCGAATGAAATTTATACCGAAATTACACAGTTTTAATTTTTCCGACTACTGTTGGCGCTTTAGCATTCTAATCAAAAAACGTAGTTCCTCTTATTGTCGTTCATGGTATATTAAAAGATAAATTTCGTTTGAGGAATAGAAAAATAATAACGAAATTATACATGCTTAATAATTTCATATACCAACGAATACTTTATTATAAGCTTATTGTTTCAATAGAAGAATGTAAATAATGTTGGTTATTGTCTTGAAAGGTTGCAGAGTCGAAGCGTTTAAAAGCATTGGTCACAATGGCTGGCCCCGATGTTATATGCGTAGGTGCTGGCAAAGAGTGCCAAGAAGTTTTAAAGGTAAGTCGTAATTCCGTACAATATCGATTCGATTAATTGAAAGGTAAATAATTTCATTGAAGATTTCATTTTATTACTTTACCATGTAGAGAATCGAACGAGAAGCGACGTACAGTTACCAAACGTTGACTGTTCCCGAAGACATAGCTGCCAATGTTCTCTATGTGAACGGAACTCTCATTCATCGATCGGAGGACGAGATACCACGATCAAGTAAGATATTCTCGGAGAAAATTGAATATCCAACCAGATCGTTGCCTATTTCCGAGCTAGCAAAAGTCAGTTCTGGCTTGTCCTCTTGTTGTTTATTGGTACGCCGACCAAGACATATTCGTAGTATTTAAATAAGGAATGTTAAAAGCACATCTATAGTATTCACGACAAAGTGTTACGATGCATTGAAATATGATTGATAAAATTGATCTTTTCTGAATAATGCTTTTGGAAAGCTAATTGTCATATTTAAGAGAGCTGCACTAACTCTGACGTAGCGTTTACGTCTTCCCGATATTTTGATAAAAATCTATCAATGAAAAAAGAACGAATATTATTTTATGTTTAACAGAAAGAGTTTTAATAATTATACAGATTAATATATTAAATTTTTAAATATTAAAAGAGTTATTATTAATTAATATATTTATCGTACGTATCGAAGGTAAACTCACTGGTTTATCTCGCTTAGTATTTATAATAGCTTTTACATTCGTCGATAATTTAAGTATTCGTTATCTATATATCCTTTACGATTTTTTTTACAATAATTTCAGATTTAGCGTATTTCTAACGAAACGAAGTGCTACTTTTCTAACGACGAAAGCTAGTGCTGTTTCTAATTATATTATCTCGATGTTACAGAATTCGATCATGTAAAATTCTGTTTTCCCTTTCTTGTCAAAATATTGATGATGGCGGCTAATGTTGAGGTAATCGATATTGCACAAATCTTCCCATGTAAAAGGTGGCTAGAATATTACGTTACAGAATTTGAGCAGAATCAAATGTTTACACAGCACAAAATAAAAATCATACGAATCGAACTTATGTAACGGAGAATTGAGATGATATCTTAAGGCTTTCCAATTTCTTTATTCCATCGTGGCGGAAATTATTCTTCAGTATTTTGACTCCTTTAAGCGCATTTACTAGTCTATATAAAACGTGTTCACAAACGATATAATTAGAATTCTTATATATCTTAGCAGTATATTCAAAAGTTATTGTATTTCATAAAGAGCACCAGTAATTATTAAAAAAAGGAATGTACCAGTATGAAAAGTTTAGTTTAATACGATTTCTTCAGAGTAATATATACCGTACGCAAAGAAGTCTTTTGTATGCGTTAACGTTATGTTCGTGTTGCGAGTAACTGAAATCCATGACGTGCAAAGATAATTGATATTTCACAAGATTCATATTAGTATTCTGTGAAATTACAGTAATTTTTAAGTATACCTAATGCTTGTATTTTTATTCTTTTAAGTATTCTGATACGCGCATTTTTGTGCTTTTGATATATACATTATTTTTACAAGCTTTTATATGTTTTGAATATCAAAACTCCTTATACATGTAATAAATTATTTATAAATTACGCTACGCATTTGTTCCAAAGTTTCGGTAAAAACGCAAAGCTCCACTAATGTCAATGCGATATTTTGAATATCGTTTTATTATTAATCAAGAATCGATATTTTGTCGCATATAAATACATTAAGAAACGCATAAAAAGCGTTTTGTCGTTATCATTTATTTCTTACAAACGATTATTTTTACAATGGATGGTCAGAAGAACATTTGATTCAGGAACACAGTTACTGAAATAAACACATTACAAAAATAGTACAGCCTTACTGTATTTCACGTAAACGTAGCCTTTCTTTTTTTTTCTTGTTCTTACAAAATCATTCATCATTGCACTTAACTCTAACTTTTCAATAACTTTTTTCAAATTCACACACAAATAATTGTCTTCTTTAAGGCAATAACATGGTATCTTGCGTTTCTACTGATTCTGCAGTTTCATCCTCTTATAAAACCTTTAAAAACATATCTCTTCTCACGAGTAGAATGTCAAAACGGACGTGTGATTTCCTCGAACGAGTAGAAATGGAGGCATATCGCGTGTAAGAGACTCGAGCCATGCCATGTAAAGCGGCGCTGATACAGCACCTTTCCTTGGCATTGGCAACGTCCTGTGTGGAGATATTCATAAAGTAATAAATTAGAGGTATATGAATATTTTTACGCGTAAAATATGATTATAGAAAGTATGGACATACATTACGACTAGATTGGCATCCAAAGAATTTTCAAGCAACAGTTCTCTCAGTCGAAGATGTCTATTTGTTTTCTCCTTCATAGCGATGAGTTCTGACTCTTTTATGACTCCTGAAACAAAGGGAAAAGGAAAATAAATCGATTATTAGAAATCTTTTCGGTCGTTCGAATAAGAATATTGAAGCGGAATGAAACGATTTACGATACCATCGTCCGTGTCCTTTAAATCTTCAGAATGTTGAAAATCAGCGATCAGCAAATCAAAGAAATTCTTGGTGCTAGGTTGTGCTGGTTTTGAAATGTCTGGTATGACCTTCAAAGCGGAATAATCTATCCGGAATTTCGACAAAAGACTTGCCATACTGAAACGAATTATTGACTTTGTATTAGTCCATCTGAGCAAGAGGTAAATCGAGCCGTTCACAGGCCAATTTGATTAACTCCGAAAAATAAAAAGTAAAGAAAAATGATGAAGTATTTTTATTTTATTTCTTATGAAACACCACTAAACGATTTACCGTTATCATTGAGCACTTGCTGCAGCAACGATTACATATTATTGCAGCGATTTATATTAGAATACGGAGTTAATCAGATTAGCTTTTGAAATAAATTATTAACTATTCAATGGTAAAAAAAATTATCATTTAACGATGTTAATATTAGTTACTAGGGATAGATTGTTAGGAATATTATGTTAAAAGTCAAGTGCTTTGACCCTTAAATTTAGAAAAATTCAAAAGATAGAGCCAATCGGCGGAGACTTTCCGAATAATCGACTCACTTTCTTTGTTCATATTCAAGCTCAGAATTTTTGTTTGCCAATGCGAACACTCTCAATTTGCTGTTCGACCAATTTCGTCTCGTACTGATAATATATGGCAACAAAAGTGTCAAACCACCGTCGTCGTACAGCCACCACACATCTATCGTGCCCTTCTTTTGTTTCTTTTGGAATTTCGTCACTGCATTAAGTATGTCCTTTGCTATTGGTGTGGCGTTTTGTTGATTCTCGCGTTGCTCGTTCATTGATGGATTTGGATACTCGTTAATCGCTCTGGAACGCCTCGGTGCAGGACTTCCGGGAATGGAAATATCGGAAGCGCTACTAGCTGAAGAAAATAGCAATTTTCGTATCATGGCGAAGGATTATTTTGAAATATTGGTTTATATTAGGTCGTCAAGGATGAAATTTGTAGTTTTTCTACAAATGACGACCCAATATATAAAAGAATGAAGGAGAATCGGCAAGTGACAAACGTATCCTGATACCTTGACTAAGCTGAGAGAAACTTTGATTAACTGGTATCGATGTAGGTACGAATCGTTTTTGCTCTTCCACTTCGGTTATAATTCCACTGCAATCCAAGCCTTCCTTGACTCGAAGAAGTGCCACAGCTACGTGCATATCGAGAGCTTTGCTACAAGAAAGACATTATCGTACAAATCTCATTTGTATTAGGTCATTCTATAAATAACGCGGTTTATGAAATTGAAAATTTCAAATAAACATTCATCGAACTGCACCCTTGAAAACTTACATCAAGAACAAAAACAAGGTAAATGTACTACCTGTTTTTATAGCAAATTGATGCGAATAGTTTATCCCTTCCCTCTCCGACTTAGTTCATGCAATTGAAAAAAACCGCGTTACTTATGGAACGACTCTTTTGCGTAGTGGTTCGATGAAAAAATCGTGTTTATTGTAGACTTTATCTACGACTGTGGGCAGAGATCAAATCGTTTGGAAAGTGTCTGCCAAGGATTGTAGAAATTGTATACGTAATTTATCGCGAAAGTATAATGAAATAAATCAAATGAGAATCTTACTGCATTATGTTAAAGTACATGTTCAGGTTCTCCCGTGGGCAGGAGGCCCAGTCTTGTTTGTAGCCCATCAGTAAAATATTAGGTTTCATTTTTCCTAAGCCAGCAGCTTGTAAAAGGGAAGTAGCGCCGTCTTGAAAATTTGCGCCATCCACCAACGAATAAAACCCTTTGACTTTATTCGCTCTAAGCCACGAAGTACATTTCGCAGTCATGCTGCTTCGCGTTTTATATGATATGGGTGTCTAAACAATGAATATGTATGAGTATTACAAAGTTGTGTATTTCGTTCGACACTTTGACAACTTCTATCGCGTGACATTGATTATTTAGAAAATTGTCAAGCGGATAGCCTGAGGCGTCAAAGTATCGAGATTTGTTCGATGAAGCGTAGCTCTCGGAGGAAACTCGAAGATAAATTTTAATTTGTATAGCACAATATTGTAATATTTGCAATTTAATACGTCCACCGTGTACCACCGATGGTACAAACGGATTTAATTGCGGCTCTTTTTTTGTTAATTGAATTGGGAAAGAAATGTAATCGATTAGACAATTAATACTACGAAGAATATATCCGATTAAACGAGCAATTTTGAACTTTTACAGGCGAAGAATTCGGCGACGTCGCGTATTTTTGCGATTACGCGTAATTTGTAAAATATCTCGTACCTCTACGATATGACCGCAAATAAATAGACTTTGATTTTTCGTAATGTGATAAGCAAAGTCTACGAGGGACGATCTTGCACTCGGTACACCCGTTAAAACTAAAAGCTGAGGTCTGTAATTTTTCACGTGTTCTTCCACTCTATCCAACTGTTGCACCGCGGTCAACGCGTTATTGTACGTTTGAGCCTGCGTGGTCGATCCCCAATTTACATCTGTAAGAACAAATCGCGTTGATAAGAAGATCGCGATTAGTTTCGACACAAAATAACGATCTAAAATCAAGCGTATGGTATATTACCAGGTTTTCTGTACGAAACCACCAAGTATAATGCTAGTACTACGAATAACGTGATCAAGGCTGTCCCCCATGAGATCAGAAACATCACAGAAACGCAGAGTACAGAACCAGCAAGACTGAGCCACATATTGTAATACTGAAAAAAGATAAAGAAATGAACAATCAAATGGGAGTTCTCTTATTAAGTTTCTAAGGATCGAGAATGTCCCTCGACACAAGACATACCTTGAAAGTTGGACGCCAACCGATAGGCTTGGCCAGCGAAGCATGAAAAGTACTAAAATTGATGAGGGTGTAGGCAGCCAAGAAAAAATTCGAGATCAGCGGTGCAATGGCATTTAATTCCCCTACGAAAATTAACGTTGTTTAACGAGTTTAACAGACAACAATAACAACGTAAGAAATGACAAGGATAAAAGAAACGACATTGATGTGAGAACGTGATCGTGCTTAATTACCGATTAAAATAAACCCAACGGCGATGATAAAGGTAAGAAAATATCCTCGAATCGGTTCCTTGTCTTTCTGCCCACTGAACCATCTAATTCCTGGATATAAATTATCGAGACAAAGAGCTTGGAATACTTTAGGGGCGGACACCAAGGAAGCCAAGGCACTGGAGAGCGTCGCTGCGAAGCATCCAGCGTAAATAAACGGGCCAAACGCGGACGTTAATTCGATGACCTAAAAAAAAAATATCTTTTACATTTATTTTAACCCTTTGCACTCGAGAGGTGGCCGTTCAGCCACCAACGTTCTTTTCTATTTGATTTGTTTAGCGATTCTGATGAAATTTATACACGATGTAGTTTTTTATAAAAATATTTGACACGTATTTTGTTTTATCTACAAATGTTTATACTTAGGGAACGAAAACCGCCTCTAAAATTTATTTAGTTAATAAATGTCTCAAAAAGTATCAGAGATAGTAGATTTATATAAATTGTTGTAATTAATATTTTTTATGCCGAATTTGACGGTGTAAATAAACATTCGAGATACTTCGATCACCGTCATAGACAAAATAATTCGCGGTCACACATGATCAATGTGGCCGATCAAGATAAGAAATGTGGAATACAATAGCTCTACGAAGCGCCTTAAAACGTTCACTATTTATTGTCATTTCAAATTCTTACTTGAAAGCTGTTGTGAGTTCCGTAAGCGCACCCTGACGAACAGTTGAAATAAGTCCCGTAGATGCTCCATTCCGTTTGATTGAAGCTTTCAGCGACCGTAACATTTTCTTCCGAAGTATTGTTCAAAGTGCTAAGAAACGATGCCGCTACATGGAAACCATTAATGGTTTTCAAGTCGTTTATGTCACCGGATGCGTCTCGCATGACGGTAGCTCCGACCATAATTGCCATAAGGATGTACGACAAGGTTGTCAAAAGAATAGCCAATAATGTTCCTTTTGGTATCGCCGATTGCGGATCCTGTAAAAAAAATGCGCATGATACGAGGAAAATGATGCGAGAATCGCCTTAATTTTACACACATCATTTCACTAATTTTCCCTTATTATCACATAACGCTTAACCAATAAGATTTGTTAGTTCATTCGTATGAATTTTGCGAGATATAAAAAAAAAATTGGCCTCTAAAGGCGAAATGACTAAGTCACCTTCAAGTCACCGGATATATTCGCACCTGCCAGGATACCTGTTGCCGCTGGGAAGAAGATAGCGAGCACTGAAAAAAAATCGTGTTGAACGCCTTCGTTATACCTGTAGTCGGGGTAGAAATTCTCCTTGATCAGCTGGGCTGTAAAAAAACAGGTATAAGATCCTGGAGAAGGAATACACTTTAACGCGAACACGAGAGACAAAACGCATCTCACCATTGTATCCTATAAATCCCTTGGCTTTTTCCTGATTACTCTTAGGGCCTATGAAAGTACCGATCATGTAATCGAAGATGGCCAGGAGGAGGATTATCAGTAAACCGATCTGCGCCTTAGCCTCCCACTCCAGGCCAACCATCACGATCACCAGAAGCAGAAGTATGGTCACGCAGCCTGTCGATGAAGAAAATGCACAGACAGGGTTAAACATCAGTTAGAAGAAAACGAAACTCCATCGAAGTATATCGACGTACCTATTATTCTGACATCCGTGCTGGCGCAATCGACTATGCAGACTCCGTTTGACTTGAGGCAGTCGATCATACTCTCGCAAAATCCGACGACGTACATAGAACACGCGACTGCATTCGCCAACGAGAATATCAAGCCTATGGATCCTCCGAATTCCGGTCCCAACGACCTAGATATCATATAATACGTTCCACCTGCGAACGATCATCGACGATTATTCGAACGTTTTGATGCTATGACCCCCCCCCCCCCCTT
>JAITYT010000151.1:1009655-1026738 GCA_025433975.1 Liostenogaster flavolineata
CTCTCTCTCTCGAGCGCGCGTCACTTTCGAAATTGAATTCGCTCTTCGAGTTATTCGAGAAAGACGCAATTTTGTTGCTTTCCGATCGCTTCGTTCGGGAAATTTTAGGGTGACGTTTGTCGTTTGTCATTCAGTACGAGATCGGGTAATTTACAACTGTAAAAATCGTTGTGTTCTGTGTTATTTATTTATTCGCACGTGTAGCTATTTTGTGAAGGGTCATCCTGTTATCTTTTTTTCAGGAGGTAAGTGCGAAATGATCTAGATGCTAGATACTAGTGCTTTAGATATTAATAGAAGGGATGTAATCTTTAAATACATCACACCATGATTTGATTACGACATCGTTACGAGTTTCCCCGTGTCGTTTCTTCCGTCAAACTCTGGGAAAACAATTTTTCCGTTAGTCGTCGGTAGTGGAACATTAAACTCTCATCCGATGACTCGAGATCGCCACGACTCCGACGATTTTAAAAGCGTCGATGTTTTTTATTTAAGATAAATAAAATAATCTATAGTCTTAGGCCCATCTATCACGATAGATTTATTAGATCGACGTTTTATCGACGTTTCTTGAACCATTAAACGCCAGTGTTCTCATTTTAAAACACGGATAAAATTAATAATTAAAATAAGTTCTTTTCTTTCTTTTATAATGATTATAGCAATCTTGCCAAGGTTCCAAAAAGGACGACCGTTTCTTTTTTAAACTTATATATATGTATATATGTATACAGGATGATCGTCTTTTTTTTAATGTACATATACAATATATACAATATATTGGATCGTTCCACAAGTTATGCGGTTTCTTCGATTGCATGAACTAAAAATCGGAGGGAGAGAAGATAAATTACCTTCATTAGCTTGCTGTAAAAGCATGTAGTAAATTTATGTTGTTTTTATTCTTAGTGGAAGTTTCGAAAAGTGCAATTCGACGAACATTTATTTGAAATATTTCAATTTTAAAAACCACATTATTTATGAGATGACGCAATACATATTGCCATCTACATCTACATTTACATATTCATATGCGTGTACATGACCATATACACGTACGTGGACGTGTTCGTGTACGTATTTCCTAATTTTCTCGATTTTTATATTATCGTGGATAACGGGTTCAAGACGACTTCCTTCCTTTCAAGATACCAAAGTGCGGACGATGTTACAGAAAAATAAGATCGCGACGAAAGGCTATTCATTTATGTGTCCGCGCTGCGCAATCACCGGTAAACAGCTTCTTTCTACGCTTGCTAATGACAACGTTATCTATCATCGCCGACCTTACGACAAAATCTACTCTTCGTAATCGTTTTACGCGACACAACGACATTTTGCAACGTTGCGTAGTTCGAATGCGACTCTTTGCTCTCGTATCGATGATTCGACGCCTTCGACTGACTTTGTTAAAGCGCCACGTGCCCGTACGGGACTTCAAAATTACACGGCGCTTCGTTAACGATTTAATTAACATCTGTACGCGCTTATCCACTGTCGATCTTCGAACAGGATCTTCGAACGTACGTAATCGATGACGTGGAAAGATCGAAAACACCCGTTCGCGTAGCGTGGAAAATAATTTACAAACGATTATAGCGAGATAATACTCGAGCAATAAAACAAAAACGTCATATTTTACTCATTAGTGCGCAGTGCTAATTCCTCCTACGTGCAATTGGATTACGGAAGACCCGTATCTACCCTACGAATACATGCAGAGTCATCCCATAAATATGTTAATGCACTTTCAAAATTGAGAAATTTTAAATAAACTTTCATCGAGCTGCACTCTTCCAAACTTGCATCAGCGATAAGAACAAGGTAAATTTATCACCTGCTTTTACAGCCCCCTCTTCAACTTTTAGTCCTTGTAATCGAAAAGGCCACATTATTTATGGAATGAACCATAAACATGGTCATACATGTGTATGTAAACATACATGTAAACACACATTAATGCATATGTAAATATGAAAAATACGTTTTTATTCAAATTCGTTAACATCATTAGACACGTTTCGCTTCGAGTAGCGGTGAAACAGTCAAGACCTTCGTATTGACAAGCGGTTTACAATATTCCAGGCGTAACGTTTATTATAAATGATTCCTGTAAATTATCCCTTCGTTGTCGTTGAACTTTGACCTCCTCGGTTCTTATTCCTCGCAACTTCTCCGATTCATTCGCGTCGAGTGCACGAACCATCTACGCATACGTTTCGACATCAATTTCTAGTTTGTCTCGTCGATCAGCTTGGCACGTTACGCGGTCCAAGCACATTCCACTGACGCCACTTCCATGCAGTTGTTATTATCATGACGCGATATTCCACACAGGATGGATATGGAATTACGTACATGGAACTCCATGATAAAGCAAACGCGAGGTACGCGGTGAAATTCTGCTGCGAGATTAGTAATGCATGACGCGTTCGATCAGTCGACGTCGAAGCACGTTTTCCAAACGGTGAAACGAATTGGACGTCGCACAAAACGACGATTTATTGAATTGACAAGAAAGTAATTTCAGTTTGTGAAATAACAAAATTCCTAATTATGTATACGAAGAACGAATTTTAATCAATTATATATTTTTTCCATTTTGTTAGACGACTTTTTGTCGTCTTTCTGGCAACTTCATGGTTAATAATTGTCGTAACACTGATGGATGTTATTAAAAAAAAGCCATTTGTTCTTTAAAATCGAGATTCCTTTCTTGTCACTTCAATAAAAAAAGTAAAAAAACCAATTGAAAGCTGGATATACATCGTGGTGTTCTCGCATTTTTAAACAATTTAATTTTACTACTTCGATTAAACAATCACAATTTTATATTGCTGTACTTAAGTCGAACATTTCTCGAAAAATTAAAACATTCGATTCTCATTTCTAAGTTTTTTTTTAAAAAAGGTTCGTCGGACAATTCATTGCACTGTATTATATTCAACACAAAAGTCAGTGAAATAAAAATCACAAGAGTAACGATCGGTATTAAAACATTTGAAAAAACGTTTAATCAATGAAAAACTTCGCACTCGAGTACACATCGATGCTAAGCACCTAGGAGCTCATCGCTTCCGATTTTGAAGAAATTAATATATAATACAGTATTTACAGGTAGATGCAGTTTTTCATGTTTTTATACGAGAATTCAATCTTCCTTAAACGTTTAAACATGACCTTTTCAAACGTACAGGTGTACAAAAATACTTCGACCGAATTTCGATATTCCACAGATATACATATGTAATTATCATCAATTAATAGAAAATAATTTATTCGAACCATATGCGTATGTGCTCTAGGTAAAAGAATTATCAATTTTAATAAAAATCTGGTTACTTTTTAGACGTTACGCGCAATAAAGATTAAATTAATTTCAAATTATACATTTGAGTCGAATTAATTGTCACCCAAACCGCTGAATACGAGTTCTATCGCTGCTTGCACGTTTCCGTTTGTAAAGATTAACGCTTGCACGTTAACAGTGTCATCTTGAAGACCCATTTCGTGCATTTGTGCCAATTGTCTATGCAAATCTGTGGATTCTGGAAAAGTTGGTGGTAATATCAATGGTACGGAGGGAGTAACTTCTGGAACTGGTGTCGTCGCGAATGCTTGCTGCATCGCTTGTGAGAACATCTCGGTCGTAATTACGCCAGAATTCGTGCTGCTGGTGGATGTCGACGAAGGAGAACTGGAAAGCGGGAAAGCTCGTGCCCCTGCTCTAGAAAGCGCAGCTGCTAATTGTGCCGAATTAATAGTAGACGAATTGCTAGTCGAATTCGGTGGTTGTGTAGAGTCCGAGGATTGAGAAGAATCTCCTGCCATCTCTTCGTCGTCGCTTAAATTATCTAAACTATAGGAATAAGCAGTGGGCTGAGAGTTTGTTACCGACGCATTAGAACCGCTAGCTGTGTTGTTTTGCGTCTCTTCGTGAACAGCCACGACTATATTTTGAGCAGCTTCGATAAGAACAGGATGCAACTCCGCGATTCTGAAATATAAAAGAATACTATAAAGATATGTCCTTATCCGTATCCGTATTCTTTTGAGCGTGAAAAAATCTTCTAAATATTTTAAGAGTATAATTAACCCTTTGAGTACTATACGGACACATATATACATCCAGGGAAAGCTATCTGTATTTATCGTTTATCAGTTTTTTTGACCTTCCTTCTTTTATTAGTTTTTTTCTTTTTTTATATAGTTCACATTAGTAAAAAAGTATTCCAAAATCCACGTGGATTACTTCCACTAGGAATATTCAGCACTCAAAACGTTAAACATTGTGAATAAAATTACGATTCACTTTCATTAATGGGAAATAATGATGAATCTATTCGAATGTTGCTGTTATTTTAGAAACGATAAAAATGTATTTACCTTCTAACAGTCTCAGTGTCCATTAGATGTGTCATTAAATCAGGATCCTGTAAAACAGCTATTGCTACGGAATCTTCGTGTAATCCAGGAGAAGATGAAATAATATTGTCTATAACTTCTGGTCTCTTGCTCAATCGCTGAAATGAATGGTACGAGTTTTAACTATATGAATATAATATATTTATCGCACGTATCTTACTGCTAACAATTGCATTGGAAATGATATATTTACATGCAGAGCGCTACGAAGAGCAGGATGCTCATGAAACGATTTAAATGCTGATGCCAATTGTAAAATGCTATCTTCTGAAATATATTTCATAGGTAGTGGCAGTTCGGTTTCCTTCTTCATAATGACATGCACCAACACTCCACTCTTAAGCCCATAGGACTCTAGGGTTGCCTCGTCCTCGAGAATAGATCCACAATATACAAGTTCTATCAACAACGACAAAATCGAAAATTGTTAAAAGAGATTTTGTGAAACACACGTTTGAAAAATTGCAAACTTATCTTACCGAACGATTCCTTCAATAAGTTTGCTTTCCCCGCAGTCCTGCTCCGCAAATCCTCCACTTTGGCTTTTAAATTAACATCCCGTAACTTGATAGTTGTAAATAAGTGTACATTTGCGCGAATTCCTAATATTAACTCTGAACCCATTATACTTCGTAAATTTATTATTTGGTATCTTGACAAATACAAGCGTTTCTTATTGCTGAATTCTTATAAATACTTTTAAAACGATTCAACGAACATCATGGTTTGCTTTTCTTGGCGTAAGTAGCAATACGTTCTATCAATCAATCAAGAAAGAAAAATAACAATCATCGCCTTTGTTTCCTAAACCTATCCATCGATAATGCGTCGCTTAAGCGGCCAAACTTCAACACGAAGCATGACAGGAGGAAATTCAAGTGAAGGTTCACAGATACGTAGCGCCCTCGCCCCAAGTGGCGTGAAATGTCAGACTTTTGGTTAACAAAAATAAAAAAGGCGCGATAATAAGGGAAACACTGCTTGTAGTCTTCTATCTATGGATTTGCGCCCATATGACACACCGACGGCGCGTGGATCACTGAAAGAGTTACACGAGTTTAGAAGTTTCAAAAAATTCATTTTTTAAATATTTTTTTTATCTAATAATACAACATGTCAACAATATTTTTCCAATGTTTTCCAAGTCAATCGGAGTAAAGCTGTAGGAGAAAGAGCCTTTGAAAATTCCTCTCATGAGGCTAGATTGGCCGGGAATTTACAATTTAATTATTTTCTTCTCAAAACTCTATTTTCGAAGTCAGTAGACACGATTTCTCAAAAACTAATACACCTATCTTATTGAAATTTTGTACACTTCTAAATAGGTATATAGTGTATACAGTACTGTAGTGTATACAGAATGATCAAATGATTATAACACAATATATTAAAACACGCCCCTACACTTCTAAACCCATAAAAGAAAAGGTATGAACAATGGCAAGCTCGTTATAATCCGAGTGCCACTTCGTCATAGCGGCAGAGAACGAAAGCTGTAGGAGCAGTGAAAAAGGCAATTTGCACAGAAATGGAAGGTGACGCCGCTATCTACAAGTTCTTTAATTTATGACTTTTATCACATGGCAATGTGGATGATCTTGTTTGCAGCAATATGAGGTTAACTTGCAGTACGACGGTTGATCATTTGAAAACAGAGGTTATAAAAAATGAAAATGGAACCGAAATTAACCAACTCGTCCTCAAATTTTGGGAACTGCTCAGATAAACAAAATGCCGTAAGGCCTTTTTAAAATTGATAACCCCCGCAGTTTGAACGGACACTTTATTTTTATTTTAGTTGCTACAAAGTTTGGGTACGCCACACATAGATTCCTTCAACTATCTTTTGGAAGGTGGACTTGCCAAAAGTGTAAAAGATACTATACCGGTATACTTTACTCTTCCCAATGGTGAAAAAGTGGCTCTATGGGTAGACGATGTGATCATTCATCAACCGTGCGTCCCTTCTGGGACTGTCGGCGTGAAGAATCACAAAATATATCCTTCGGAGTGCAGACAAAGAGCAGCTTCTTACAAGGGAAAGATGGTAGTCAAATTAGGATGGTCCATCAATGGCAAAGATCAAGAGATTCTGGAGAAAGATTTGGGAGATATTCCCATTATGATTAAGGTAAAATTTCTTTGAATAGTTTTAACACGTTCGCTATTATGTCGAAAGATTTTAATCACAAGTCATGTTTTTTTTTTCTCAGTTAATTTTTGTTACATGCTTGCCAGGCTGTATTGGTACGTGATGTATATTATATGCTAATATATATAGCAAATATAGTATATATATAGCGAACGTGATAATCTATTTAATGTATTTATCAAGGGCAACGAGTAATTTCAATTGAAGTTGTGTGACATTTTAAATATGTGTAACAATTTGATACTTTGCAGTCCAATCAATGTAATCTTCATAAAATGAAACCCACGCAATTGGTTTCTCATGGTGAGCATGAACACGAATGGGGTGGTTATTTTATAATTAAAGGTCACGAGAAACTTATACGAATGCTATTGATGACACGAAGAAATTATCCGATCACACTAAAAAGATCAGGATGGAAGACTCGTGGTGTACAATTCAGTGACCTTGGAGTACTTCTTCGTAGCGTACAAGATGATAATACAGCCTCGGTACAGAAATAATAGCAGTCATTAATTGAAGTCATAAAGTTATTTTTATTTATATGTATTACTTTATTTATACAGACTAATACGTTGCATTACGTTACCAATGGCACTGCAAAATTAATGTTCACTCATAGAAAAATGTTGTATTACGCACCGCTAGTTTTAGTATTAAAGTGTCTAGTGGACGTCTCAGATGTTTTTATTTATAACGCTTTAATGGCAGGCTGCGAAAAAGATCTTTATTACAGAGGTTGCATGCAAAATATGTTGCGTGCTGTACATGAAGAAAATTTACATTCACACGAACATTGCAAGTCGTACATAGGAAAAATGTTCAGAGTTAAATTTTTTGAATTACCACAAGATGCATCTGACATGGATGTTAGTGACTTCATTATCAAGTAGGATTTTATTACTCCATAGACTTCTTCTTTTCCAAAGGTATTGTCTTCAATGATGTATCATTTTTAGGTACTGTATTGCGATCCACCTTGACGACCCTATGGATAAATTTAATTTGCTTGTATTTATGACAAAAAAATTATTTGCTTTTGCCAATAATAAATGTGCTTTGGAAGGTGCCGACAGTGTGATGATGCAAGAATGTTTATTAGGTGGACACTTGTATCTACAAGTTTTAAAAGAAAAACTGATTATGTGGCTAATGAACCTCAAATTGGGCATCCTTAAACGTGCTAAAGCCACTGGAAGTAAATATAATTTAAATATCCGTATGTATTTCATCATTGTCAAATATCACGTTTAAAGTCTGGTTTTATAATTGAAGCTACAGAACTAATAATTATTGCTATTACTGTTATTACTATTATCTTCAATATAGAGGAGATGTTGAATGCAATGAAATTTGGAAATTCGATAGAATCACAAATAGACCATTTTCTATCTACTGGAAATTTAAGGTCTCCTACGGGTCTAGGACTTATGCAGAATACAGGACTTGTAATAATAGCTGAAAATATCAATAGAATGCGTTACATGAGTCACTTTCGGGCGATACACAGAGGATCGTTCTTCCAAGAAATGAGAACTACTGAAGCCAGGCAATTATTACCTGACGCTTGGGGTACAACTTTGTTATAATATTTTACGTATGTTTTATTCTAAACACTAACATATATCACACACATATTTTGTTAAATCAAAGGATTTATTTGCCCCGTGCACACACCGGATGGTGCACCATGTGGTTTGCTCAACCATTTAACGATGAATTGTATTATTACAAAGCATCCTGATCCTAAATTGAAAGCTGCGATACCTGGGGTATTACTGGATCTTGGTATGCTTCCTCTATCCATAGTTGATAATTGGAAAGACTCTTACACTGTCGTCTTAGATGGGAAATTGATTGGACTTATAGAGGATAATATAGTAGCTAGAGTGACAGATAAGCTAAGATTGATCAAAATCAAGGGTCAAAAAGTGAGTAATCAATACGCAGTGATTGTTTTAAATTTATATTCCACATCTATTATGTATAGCAAAACTAACGATATAGCGAGGTCATTAACTGAGCTCTTAATACTTGACCGAATAGAAAAATCTCCCTGCTATGCGCTTTATTCTAATGGGTGCAGTTTTTACTTACTTAGGAAGCATCTTTCTCGATAGTCTTACGTAACTCCTCTGAAAAGTAATATTTCACCATTCTGTATACATTGAACTATTAAATTAGAGTGTGAAAAAGAATTTGATTATTTAAATTATCATAACATTCAAACATTCATAACAAGGAGTTCGATACTGACTGTTCGTCATTGCCAAAGAATTAAAAAATTGTAAAAAGTTGTTTAAAAGTTCCACGCGTGTCGACTCCCAGTTGATCTATCTGCCTGGTTCTACAACCTTGCTATCTCGTGAAACGCTCTGTCATATATGACGCACCAAAGATTATATTTCCAGGTACCGCCAACCATGGAAATAGTTCTGGTGCCAAAAAAGAAAGTGCCATCTCAGTATCCTGGATTATATTTGTTTACCAATCCGGCACGCATGATGAGGCGAGTTATGAATTTAGCTGCTAAACAAATAGAATTTATCGGCACCTTCGAACAAGTATACATGAACATATGCATTACACCAGAAGAAGCCTATGATGGTGTAAGATATATTGTCCTTTTTACATCGATTACAATAACATTTTTTTAATTTTTCAACTAATTTTTCAACTAATTTATTCATATAGCTGACCACTCATCAAGAACTCACGAAGACTGCATTTTTGAGTAATCTAGCGAACCTTATTCCTATGCCAGATTGTAATCAAAGTCCAAGGAATATGTATCAGTGTCAAGTAAGTTTCATGTGCTTAAAAACTTCGATACGATGTAGACTACTATTAATATCTCACAGATGGGTAAACAAACAATGGGTACTCCGTGTCATACATGGCAATTACAATCGGAAACAAAGTTATACAGACTGCAAACACCTGCTTCACCATTATTTAGGCCAGTGCATTACGACAATATTAATTTAGACGATTTTCCTATGGGTAGTAACGCGATAGTTGCTGTAATTTCGTATACGGTAAGCCATCGGTATTATGCAGCATGTGCAATGAAACGTTATAAGTTCAAGTTTTAATTAAATATTCGATAATATGTAGGGCTACGATATGGAAGATGCGATGATAATTAATAAAGCAGCTTATGATCGAGGTTTCGCGCACGGGATGATTTATAAATCGGAGTTTGTTGAATTGAAGGATCCAAAAAGTTACTTTGCAAGAAATCCGGATAAACCTACTCTTGCAGAAAAAATGGATGTAGACGGTCTTCCTATACCTGGCTCTGTGCTTAAAGAAGGAGATTTTTATTACAGGTCGATTATTTTCTCTATTATCATTTATTTTCAAATTATTAGTTTATATAATCTAGCTTTTTACAGTTATTACGATGCGGAAGCATCTAGTTTTGTCATTGGTAAATATCAAGGAAAAGAAGATGCGTATGTCGATAACGTAAAGCTTTGTGGCACTTTACAAAGTAATATTCCAAGAAAGGCTTGCATCACGTTAAGAGTTCCTGTATGTAAATTTCTTTTTTTTTCTATAAAATATAATGACATTATCTATGTAATTAACAACATTGATATTTTAGCGAAATCCAAGCGTTGGTGATAAATTCGCGTCGAGAGCTGGGCAAAAAGGAATTTGTTCCCAGAAATGGCCGGCGGAAGATCTACCGTTTACCGAGACAGGTTTGATTCCAGATATCGTTTTCAATCCTCATGGGTTTCCAAGTCGCATGACGATAGGTAATATTCAAAAGTAAAATGACGAGATTGAAAAATGTGTTAAAGCAATGTACAAGTAATATATTATATTTTTGATTGAAGCTATGATGATAGAAGTGATGGCGGGTAAATCAGCGGCTGTGCATGGATTAGTGCATGACGCAACACCCTTTAGATTTAACGAAGATGAAACAGCGGTAGAATACTTTGGAAAATTATTGCAACAAGGTGGTTACAATTATTATGGTACAGAAAGAATGTATTCTGGTATAGATGGACGTGAAATGGCAGCAGACATCTTTTTTGGTATCGTACATTATCAAAGATTACGACATATGGTGTCGGATAAGTGGCAGGTCAGTATTCTTAACATGCTCTAAGAATATTTGTATTTTGCCTGACCTTAATAAAAACGTTTGTTACCTTAGGTTAGAAGTACCGGGCCAGTCGATATTTTAACAAGGCAACCGATAAAAGGTCGTAGGCGAGGAGGCGGTGTAAGATTTGGAGAAATGGAACGAGATTCTTTGATATCGCACGGATGTTCTTTTCTTCTTCAAGATCGTCTGTTTCATTGTTCGGACAAAACAACAGTAAGATATCTAACATGCTTCATGATAAAGTTATATGGGTTAATATCCTATTATGTTAACTAATGTAATCTATTGTAGACACTGGTATGCCAAAAGTGTGGATCGTTAGTAGGACCCGTAGTGGAATTATTTGTAAATATAACAGGTATCGGTGAAAAAAGACCGAAATGTAAGCTATGTAAGAGCGATGAATTTGTAAGAGAAGTAGATATTCCATATATTTTTAGGTATCTTGTAATTCAACTTACATCCTGCAATATCAATATCAAATTATCATTTGCAGATATATAAAAAGTATTTACATAAGTATATCATGTTATATACTTTATTTTTCGTAACATTATTTAATAAATTTTACAGACTTATGTTATTTTAAAAATAAACTTGCACCAGATTCACTAATTTTATAATTAAAGATATACAATGTTTACATTTATAAGTATTATATATACATTCTAAGAAATTCACAAGCACCTTTTAACCAGTTAACTGCTTATATTGCATATATACGTTAAAAGTTAATCTTTGCATAACATCGCGTATAAGGGTCATGCTGAAAAAAAATTATACTAGAAAATAAAATTTTTTATTTTACTTTAATTAATTGAACACACGGGAGAGTGCTTTAAAAAAAACTGATCAGTTAACAGGTTAAAGGCAATAAATTCAAGTCGACATAGGAAGATCGTAAAAGATCGTAAATATCATATACTTTCATTCTACTTGCAACTATACTTTATATAATGCAGAACAAATAAGTTTTAAATATAATTTAATTTAATTTGTAATGCAATATTGTACGATATCGCATTACACGATTACGATGTCCTTTAATGGAATAAATAATCTAAGACTAAAACCTAAGTATAACCGCCATTTTTGATAATAGGAAAACATCAGAGATAATATCGTCCTATTCAAGAGTGAAACGCATGGCAAGGAATGTATTCTCGATCCAAAAAATACCAGTGACCTTGAACTTTTAAAAAAATATTACTTGCAATGATATGCAAGATCCTCCTCCGACAATTTTTCTTATTATTAAAAACAACGTGGATATTTCAAATTTTAGTCTTCGGCCGTCATTCCGCACAGGACGAAACAGATTAATACCCGTCGGTATATGATATTCAAACATAAAAGCTGTTTGAACATTAAGTAACTTTTCTCTTACTGGAAGCTTAAGCTTTCGCAGGAACTTGTGTTCCAGGTTTATTTCCTGATGCTCCAGGTGCTCCCGTTTGTTCCTTCTCTAATTGTTTTCCTAAGTATTCCCTATAATGTACGATTTAAATTACTTGATTTCAATACTTTTTTTTACCAGTTAATTCTGTTATCCTTTTCGTTACGGCAATTTGCACCGCCACTGAACGCGATGCCAAAAACTATACAAGAGACACTACTATGCATAAATCAGTGTGCGACGTCGTCGGCTACAGCTGTAACTCGCATCGTGGATACAACTATGATCGGCGCTCGTAACCAAAAGGTTAATCATACGTTTTGTCTTATATTGATTATTGTTAGAGATTTATTACGTACCAATTATGTACCATGAGTTTTTGAACCGCTAATAGGGCTTCGTATCTTACGTTTGGATCTTCATGTCCCAAAAGTTGCATAACGCGCTGTTTACCTCCAAGTTGTTCTATTATACTGTGAATAAAAATCTTAATGTGACAAGAGGGATAAAGACAGCTTTAACGACATATTTCATAATAATAAATTGACTTACTGTTTGCCACGTGGATAATGACGTACGTATTCCCCTATGTCAAAGCTAGCTACACTAAGAACAAGAGGATCTTTGCTGGTTTCCAACAAATGAACTAAAATTCGCAGAAGTTCGTAATTCTTTTCATTCAGACGACTAGCGTTTTCTCGCCAGAATTTCCCAGACTTATGGACTGGAGACCATTCCAGCCGTCCAGACTTCACTTCCGTCGAATATTCATCGAAGGAACTCAAGTCTTGTACAGATGCTTGCAGTCTATCGTTTAAAAATTCGATATCATTGGTGATGTCCTCGTCGTCAAATTTACGTTGTCCCAAAATCGACAGTTGTTTTAGCACTTTACACTGTACCATCGCGATACAGTGCTCTTTTGCAACTTGACCATCCTCAACTTTCTCGATTAGATTCTATAGGAAGAAAATGCACAGGTATAAATTTACACTCTTGTATTATTAACACGTTCACGATGAGGTCCTAAATTGTGCGTTTCTCTATCGGGCGGGTATTTTTATCATGATCGTAATTACATCATCGACTTCTTCAGCTGTACATCAAAAATTATAAACGAAAATTTAAAATTGCTGGTTATTAATTAAACTTTTTCTAATTTTACTAACAAAAAGGAAATCGTGATTAGACCCGTTCATATTAAAACGTGTAATATCGGATTATTTAAAGAAAAAGAAAAATTGATCTTTTATTTTTAAATTTTTAGATACCACTTCAACAATTGATTCGCGAATGATGAGAAATCTAACATTTCATATTACATGGTCTAATACTACACCCTGCTTGATGAGACAATCGAGAATGTATCACTGATGGAACACCCCACTATGAACGTGTTAAAATATTAAATTTATCACTGTAATCTCGTCTTACCCTAAACACTGCGAGAATAATGCGTGTCACTTTTTCCTTAACCGAATCGCTCAGTATATCCGCAAGAATAGGTATAACGTTGAATCTACAATGATATGGGATAACGTAAAAATTTTAGCAACGTATGTGTGATATTAAATAAAAAGTTTACATACTTGTTCATTTTTTCCGCTAGTAAAGGATTGAACGTCAGAACCCACAAGCAGAATATAAGTTGATATTGCACTTGAAAGTTCACTCTGCCTGAGAGGACACTTAATAAAGTTGAAATTCCATCGACAGAAACGAAGGCAAAACGATATTCATCTATGCGAAGCATCATTTGTAGACATCGAGCCACAGATTGAATGTACTCATTGTTCTAAATAAGAAATAGAAACATTAGAATATACACATTTTTTACAATATCTGCATGGAATTTATATAAAGCATGATTTTTTTAAAATCGACATACTTAGCATATCCTTATAAAATAACTATTTTATATGCCATACCTTTTCTTTTTAATATTAAAAAATTTATTCTATAACATGTAATTTAACATTATCAAATTATTAATAATTATAGGTAAATAAACGTAATAATCTAAGTGAACGGTAAAATAAAAATGTTCATTACATAATCAAACATCGTTACAAAATTCATTATAATTAAAAATTGTATATATATGTATATATATATATATTTTTATAAGGTGATCGATCTCGTGCCATTTCTTTTGGAAAATATAAAAAAACGATATTACAAAACAACCGATAAAACATTATACAAAATAAAAAATACAAATAAGAATAATAATAGGCCATAGAACACGAAACAGGTCTTAGCAGAATATATCATGCATGTTTACAGCAAAATAATATGTAAAAATAAATGAAAACATATAAAATATTATACTACAGTTATCTAATACAAACAGTGGTGAAATTACAAAAAGATAACAAAATAACATTTGAAATATGATGTGATCTTTTCCTTCAAAACATATTTCATGATTAATTTTTATTCTTCGTCAATTAAGTTTAAACTTAATAAAAAAACACACATTGTTATGCCTACTCGATGGAGTACAGGTGTCCTTCAAGTTACACGATTAATTGGTTCCGTGTAACTCGAAACCGTGAAAGTGATATGTCTTCACTAGATACTGTATATTTCCACTTTTCAAAAGCATGAGGCAAAAGGATTCTGCAGATAGCTTAATTATATTAATAAATATATGATAAATACTTATTATTTTGTTCTTTTTATGAAAATTGGTAAAAAACCGTATAAATCAAATACCGTGTAACTTGAAGGAATGTCGCATTTTTTCCCGTGTAACTTGAAAATCGTGCAACTCAAATACTGTGTATCTCGAGGGATACCTGTAATTGGAATTCTGATGAATACCAAGTAATGAAGTATTACATGGAAGATGACTTTTAATAATTAGCTTGATCCATAAGTTAGGAATACTTTATGATCTTTTAAAATAAAAGCATTTAAAGAACTAATTCATCTTTCGATTCTCTTTATCGCATCGAGCTATTGATCTTTAATAGAGAATTTTCAATAGTTATAATTTCTTATTACTGAACCAACCGGATTTTGCAATTCGTGCAGTTCATTGACATCCTTGGCCTCCTCCACAGCAGTATCTTGTTCTACTTCCACATGCAAGTCTGTGTCCTGAAGGGCCTCAAACTAAAACCCCATCTAATCTTTTTGATACGTCATAACTCTAACGCAATATAACCCATAACCACGCCAAAAGCAAAGTAAATATGTTGTATTGTTAGTTAAGAAGGATACGATCACTTAATATCGACTTAAGGTTAACTATATTCAATGGAATGTTATGTAACGTAATAACGATAATGATGAATCCTGCTGATTACATTATTTTTAAGCATAGCGTTTATCCGAAATTATAATGTACATATAAAATATGGCAATACCACTGTACTCTATAATAATGCAACATCCATAAAATAATATTATATACAAGATTATTTAACATATTGTAAATTTCCTAGATAAGTTTATAGTATATATTTATACAAACTCCACCTCTATTCTATCGTTCATTATTACCGCATATTTTTGTCGCAAAATAGAAAATTATTATAAAAAGTTACAACTATTTTAATAATACTGCTACTTATACTTTACATATAAAAAAACATAGAATATTTTATAATGACTATTATAAGGTTCAAAGAATAAAATAAAATTCCTTTTCATTCCTTTTAAAATAAAATCAAATAAAATCGAAGCAAGGCAAAAGCAAGGTGCAGAAAATACAGTCACTGTTAAAAAATAGCTACAAAACAAGCAACATTAGTTATACTTAACACACATAATATATTTACTAATATCCTGAAACAAATAATCATTTACTTTGAATAATTATTGAAAATGTATGTTAAAATGTTATTTTTTAAGTAATTGAGTAACAAATATTAAATCTCTTAAATATATGCCTGTTTTGGATTTTAATATTTTCTTTACACATGCATATAAATAATAATATTAAACAAAATAACTTACACTGAGTTTCAATTGGTCCTTCAACCAAGTTAAATAAAACTGAAGGTCGGTCTTTTCCATAAGTTCGTGACTCCAACAAGCTAGTTTTGCTATGATACGAGACGTCATGTTCATTATAAAACCATCTTGTCTATTCAATAAATTCAAGAAAGGACCCCAAACTGATTCTCGTTTGCGAGTCGAATGTTCGCGAAATATTTCGACACGACTACGATCTTCCTAATGATGACAAAAACAAACAATTAGATATTAAAGATAACTTCTTTTTTACAATGACAGTGATAATGACAACAAACCTGTAACATGTCATCAATCATCGTAAGAATGTATTGGATAGTCTGATCTTTGGAAACATGACCAAGCAAATTAAGAAACATTTTAGCAGCTTGATGTGGATTCTCTTTAAGTTTAGCATCTCGAGCATTGGCATCACTAGTATCAAAAGCTACGATGAAATCACAATCTTCCTTCGATATCATTTGAGATCTACAAAAGTAAAGAAATATTGAAATTGTACTTTTCAACCATCGCAATCATAACTTTTACAATACACCGCAAAAGGTATATTATAAATGTCTACTTATACAATGTAACATATTTTTTCAAAAATATCAGCAATACAAATTTTGCTCTAAGTTATTCGTATCATTTATTTTTAAATAGAAAGTGGACCAGGAAGTTTTTTGTAATATTATTTTGTAACATTGAAGTTTATTAATCGTTTGAATGGCAAGCAGCGCGATCGTGCTTTTTATATTTAGTACCTAACAGTACCAGCGAATCGATTAATAGAGTCGTATCGCCTCCATGTTTAGATTTTATCAATGCGTATCTTTACTGTTACAAGTTATCAATGTTGTACTAAATTGAAATAAGGTACTATAGAAATTTGTAGATGTATATTTTATAATATTATAAATAAGCATTACATTAATTACAAATATATGTTTAGAAAATTATAATTTGAGCAATATAAAGTGGATAATATAAACATTTGGAGAATATATATATATAT
>JAITYT010000151.1:1091119-1102193 GCA_025433975.1 Liostenogaster flavolineata
GTTGGATTTTTAAACGCTTATAGCTAAAAGCACTTATCGCTTTCCCCTTCCCTGGATTTTTTTATATTTTTCGATATCTGTATCCCTGGAAGTATATTCTATATTTATACTTCAGTGCTCGTCCCATTAAATTTGTTTTCAAAACGCAACTGAAAATCTTATTTAACTTGAACAAGAAAAGCGTCACCCACATATAGGTGACGTGGTCCCCACGGAAGCATACCCGTCACTCAAGTACGGGTGACGCGGCGCCGAACGTGTTAAGGATGCGAACATCTAAAGGAAAAGTAAACTGCCCAGATGGATAGAGTTAAGCATCCCCAAAACTGCTATACCTGGGTGAAGGGGAGCAGGAAAGTCGCAGGTCGATAAATGCGACGTTCGGCTCAAAGAACGCCACAAATGAACACTGCGGCATACAGGTAGATAGAACGGGGCAAATTCTAGGAACACCTTTAACAACAGAATCGTGAAAAACAGAATTGAGGAAACAAGTTTATTGAGAAAGCAATGTCATCGAGAGAACAAGGTTATTGAAAAAACAAGCATAGAGTAAGAAGAAGTAAGAAGAAGGAAATAATCAAGAAATACTGAAAGGGCAGAGAGAAAAGGAAAATATCAAATAATCGCAACGAGAGGAACAGCGAGAAGATGGAGAAAAAGAAGACGTAAAGTAAGTTGAAGAATAAGAAGGAAGGAATCGAGAAATCCGCAAGAGCAGGAAAGATAAAAATATAGCTGAGAAACGAGAGATTCTCGAACCTAGGGCGAGAACAACTCTACCAAGTAAATAAAAGATGCAAGAATGAGTTATTCTTCAGGCACGTGGCAATGTGCACCGACATAGTCACGAAAGAAATCGGAAACCTTGCAAAGTAGTATTCTTGTATATATTCTGGTAAAGTTGACTCGATCATCTACACCTAGGGTAGGTTCCGAACGGACCGAGACGAAAGAACAGGAGGTTTTAGCGAATATGTCCTTGATCGGAAGAGTCCCACGTTATTCCCTGGTACGGTGACAAAAGAACTTCACTTGTCCTTCTATCAGTAGTGTGCGTAACAGCAACTCCTCTCTTCTATAAAAAAAAATATAAAAAAAAGAGTAAGGCGATACCTAAGAAAATCGTGGAAGATCATTGAGACGTAGAAAATTGTAGAGTACAACGAACATGCGTTTTTTTATTTATCTACTCTCCAATTACATCGTTAGCTGGTGTGAATGCCTATTATCGATGAACGTTACGGCATTCGATGTTCTTCGGTTAATCAATTTATGGTTGGTATTTCTCGAGATTCGTTATGTAGGTCAAGGAATGGAAACGTAGCAAATGTTTACTACTGACACGTGGTCCGAATGTTTTTTTATCGAAAGTTTTTTAACGAAGAAACTTCATCGTACACTTTATCAGCTTGAAGGCTTATGTTGGATCTTCTTATTGGTATTTAATATGTTGTACTTTTTGTTTAGAATTTGTCATGCGTCATGATGTAAAGTGGATAGATATGTAGTAAAAAGAATCGATGCAAGTTCCACGAATACTTTCTATCCTTGATCGATTTAAGCTCGATGATATTTGTTCCAGGTTAAAATGCAACAGATAAGATAAAGATGAAGTTTGTGCCTGGCTATCAATTGTCCTTCGATATTGGCTGCTCTTCAAATTTCACGTAACTCGCATTACTTCGAAAACATTCCAATAATGTTATCGGAATCGGCGTTTATATAGGGAGAGAGAGAGAGTGAGAGAGAGAGAGAGAGAGAGAGAGAGAGAGAGAGAAAGAGAGACAAAGATCGAAAAAGAAAGAAAAAGAAATCGAGTGAAAAAGAAAGAAAAGGAAATCGAGTCTTTTCATGTAGTTCGACGTATCTCTTGGCTTTTGGCCTTACTGGTCTTGGCTACCTATGAACGACGTAAATGTCAAGGTTCGGCAATTTGTTAGAACGAATCGCGGGTCCTGCGCGTGGACTTTCATATAGGTAGAAACGTAAAAGAAACTCGGCCGGATCCGTAAAACCGAGAGAACTCGCGGACAAAAACCTGACCTCTCGAACAACTGTGCGCCATGTGCGCGCCACTTGCGCGTTCCTCTTATTCTATTCTCTTTCAGCTCCGCCGGTCTCCGTTCACGTTGCTCTCCCGATCTCATCAAAGTTTATTCTTTCCTGTCTTTTTCGTCCTTCGTATCGATCATAGCTTTTCTGTCGTTTCTTTCTTGTTTTGCGTATTCTCGTTAAACGCGTAATCCAATGATCCTTAGTATCATATTTTGCCAGTGTAAATAGGGACGATCTTTTACTTCGAACTCTCGCAATCGGAAGATGAAAGAAGGATGAACGTTTGCTTTGGGACATTCCTTGATGATAAACGACCTATAAATATCAATTTATTTAATTCTTTCGATGTTTTTGGATTTAAAACCTGTTTATACGCGAGGAGATGTTTTCGAACCTTAGCAGATTTCGATAATGAATACAACGTCGTAAATGTCACCTTTGTATTAGGTACAAGTTAAAACGACCTTTGTATTCTCTGTTTACGCAAGCCTTGAAGTACGTTAAGTTTCAGAGAAAAAAGGAAGAAAAAAGAGTTGAACGTAAATTTGGTTCTTGCTTCTTACATTCATTGTCGTTCTCAACGAAACGAATGATATATCGAACGAATCTCTATGTTCGAGGCTAATGGGTCGACGCGTGTATCATGAGCAACACTTAACCACGCAAAGCCATAAAAGCAACGTATTCAACCAAACGACTTCGATGTACGGCCAAGTCGTTCTCTCTCTCTCTCGTTTTATTTTCGTAACGTTATATACGACGGTCTATCCACCATCTTCATTTCCTTTCTTTGTCTACGTCTTTCTGTTCCCATCGACTGCTTTGCTGCTCTTTCCTTCTCTATCTGCGTATCGATGTCTTTGGGAATGTCAATTAACTATATATAGTTCGATCATACGATTTTCTGTTGTCAAAAGTAACCCATTACTTTCTTCCAGAATTTCCATCATTTCGTTTTATTCTGTATCTCTAAAATGTCATTAATATGACACTTTGACGCTTCCTGATTTTTTATAATACTTGAATTAAATTTTTTTGATATATTTGAAGAAGCTAGTGATTTATTGCGACATAAAAAGACCTCGTTTTCCTTTTGATCGTTCCCGAGCGTTGACGAGGTGGATAAGAATAAAAACGTAGCCCCTACGATTTCGGAATCCACGCGAGAAATAAATAGGAATGAAAGTAAATTTATAACAGTAAAGTAATTTAACGATTTGTTCCTGAACTTGCAATATTGAAAATTCGAGAGAAATGAAAGTCCTACAGTTATATCGATCAAATACATCAATGGATGAGTAATTGTTACGAAGGAGAGCATCGATAAGCGGCCGTGAAATCGTACAGGTACCTCAGACGTTACAAATTGCACAGAAGGTAGACAGATTGAACGTGGGACAGTGTACTCTCGAGAGACATTGGGGATCAGGAGAACGACGCACGCGTGCGTACGTGCATGCGTGTGCTTTACCTATGGCTCTGCAACGTGGCATACGATGGCTGCCATATGGGCGACAGCTCGGGGGGTCCAGGAGAGCGTACAACTTCGTTCTTGGCCCCGTATGCGGGCCAGATTTTCGACCCAGGTACATACGTGGAGCAGAGAGCAAGCAAGTCGGGAACGAAAAACCCCCTTCGGAAAAACAATTCTGCAAAAACGTGGCAGCACGAGATCGGACACGTGAATAGCCGCCTACGTGCGGTTCCAAGCTGTGGTCCGTTCCCACGAAAAATTCTAGTGCCTTTCTCGTGTCAGTGTAATACGAGTCGTCGTTAAGGTACGCTGCCGTTGACTAGAACGAATCGATCTTTTAAGATCTCCTGCGACTTCAGGAAAAAAGAAGCTGCTTCTAAATCGCGAGACGTAATTCCCTTGTTATCTACATTAGGCCACTGAAGTTAGGTTTCTTGTTTTGAATCTTCTGTCGTACGAATTTGGCTTTTTTTTAAGGGGTATAAATGTTCAATCGTTGTTCTTTTGAATAGAACATTTTGTATTACGTAAATTCCTATCGAAATGGAATATACCTAATTTTTGACATTAATTTTATCATTCGTCAAGTAAGTGACGCTTTTCTTAGCAGATGTACAACGATGGAAAATTTCCTGACTTTGCTTGGTTCAAAGTATGTGTGAATCCTACCTTATTTCCTGCCTTAACCTACGCCATTTCTCCTGAGAGGTAGGATAAGGTATAGGATTAAGGAAAGATTTGTAGGAGTGGAGAGAAGGTGTAATGTAAAAAATTGTTATTGTAAATATGTAAACAGAGAAAGATGTCTGCAACCTTTAAGGGAGCAGAAGTGCAAGTATATGTGAATTTTAACGAAGTAATTTCTACGTATGTTTTCTTGCAATTTTTTCCACACAACGTTTAACGATTCACGTAGTAAAGGATTATACAAATTCGGATAGGTTTGAAGTGTCTAATAACGAACGGATGAATATATAAATCACTACAAATATAGAAACAGCATGAAATATTTTTTACGATGGATATTTCTTTCGATAGACATTCGTGTGAAGCTTTTACGATATTGAACTCTGCACGAAAGAACATATGACTGTACGATTAATTGACATCGATTTGTACAATTGTTAGGTCGTTACATTCCAATTACTTATAGTATCCTTTCAATTGTCACAATAAGAATGTACCATTTATTTCTGCTTTCTGTTTCTCACTGATATTGATTTTATTGATGTATCAAAGAAATAATCGTAAATATCGATGTGGACTTATATATTTCATTTCTAACAGAAAATGAATTTAAAGAACCTAATTAAATGTCGTTATATACTCGTATAAGGAAAAATGTTAACATTTTTAGAGATATACGAACATTTGTTTTATTTCGAATCAGTGAAAAAGATCATTACGACAATTTTTTTTGGAAGAAAATGCTCTATTGATCTGAAAAGGTGGTAGTCCGGCGAGCAGCATCTGGAGAATATGGCGAACGAGGTAGAACTTCCTACTCCAGGTCCATCATTTTTTCTTGATTGATCTTGATACTACCAAGTCTCGCATTCAAAAAATTGCATATCAAAAAATGTCATCAATATTTAGCAGTTGTATGTGTATATAACACACAGATATATGTATGTATAATTGGTCGAAGCATTCCCCATACGTTAAAAGATTTATTCTATGATCGCGTATTCGATTAGCGTTTAACCGACGTATAAATTATGTATTCTTCAAATTTTATTATTCGCGAACATTAAAGTTACGCATTTGAAAATAAGTTTTAAATCAATGAAAATACGAAATGACGTAGATTCTTATTTGAATTATTCATATTTTGTTTAACAAGGAGCTTACCAAGAAATGCGTCTTGCAAGCGGAATGAACAAAATAATAATTACGAATTCGTAACAAAAATGCGCAAGTACGTATTCGAAACGATAAAATATAAACTTCGAATAAAAACAAGTCACAAAAACTATCGAGATTACCTATTCTTGCCACCGTTAGGATACATATTAATTTGAGCCAACGCAAGATGGCGTAAACTTTGAGTCGCATTTATGAACACACATTACGTGTGTTATGAAACATTTTTTTCGCTATCCACCGAGTTTGTAGAAAAATACGACAGGTTTCTAGAGAACGGTCGTACGAAAGAGTATTTTAAAAAGATGCACAAGTAAGGTTGGCGTTTAAAGAGCCCCGATGGTTACGTATTTTGGGAAGGTGTGCACTGCAAAATGCAGTCGTGGTGACGATGGATATTGGATATGGATGATGGGGTAGTCGCACCCTGCATTGTCGAGCGTGGGGTAGTAAAGCTAAGCCAGTAATGCAATAACTTGAATAGATGCGCATGCAGCCGGAAAGAACATAACCCACCCCCCTTAGCTTCGGTTCTTCCTCCCCTTCTAAGTACACGTCTACGAATCCGCACACGTATGACTATTCGTCCCGCGGTGTACATACGAACGCGGGCTCCGAGGGTAGCTCTAGGGGTTTTCTCTTTGGTTTGAAGGTACCACGCGTTTGTTCCATCGCGTTAAAGGCCTTTTATAACTTTCGTTTCGTCGAACTTTACAATCTTCTGAATTATTTGAGAAATAATAAAAATGATTAAAGATATAGTTCTTCGAAGTTGTTACGAGAAGAAATCGATTCGTTAATTAATTAATTAATCTTTTGCACACGAAAGGCGCCATGCAGGCACCGACGTTCGTTTCTATTCGATTTTTTCACCAATTTTAATGAAATGTATGTATGATAGTTTTTTATACGATTTTTGTATAATTTTCTAGTCAAATCCAGAGAAAAGGATGGGGCATTTTTGAGCTTGTTCAAGTATTTTTCTTTATATACTCCACTTCGTTTTTTTTTTATCCAGGTGTCGAGAAGGTGCTGAATTTTGAAGAAAGCGAAAAATCGACCGTACCTGCAAGCACTTACACTTACGTCAGGGAGATTCTAACTTGCACGAGAGAAAGCCTCAGAGATGAAAGGCAGGGGGTGGTTGATGCTTTCCCAGTCAAATACAGAGAAAAAGACAGGGCGAACGAATGAATGAATAGCTTCCAATCTGTTCCATCCCTTTGTTGGAACGCCTCGTGCCGCGTGTGCAAATCCACCCTCTCGAACCCCACCGCTCGCCCTGCCGCCCCAGCACACGCCTCACACCTGAGCACAATGGAGACCCGATTTCACCCTCGTGTCTCACTCTCCCCTTCACCATGTTTAAATACTGACGTGCACGGTTGTACGTGCATCAACGCACACTGTTACTCCGTTCTTTTTCCCGTCATCGTCCGTGTCTCTGTCTACGCGCATTCACGTATTTTGCGAAATATGAATGTTCGCTCGTACGATCTCGGACGTGCGAATTGCTAATTAAATATTCCGTCTAACCACCGTTTTTCTCATTATCTTCTCGGATAAACGATTAATTAATAATGTTCAATCATTTTGAAGAATCAGGAATTCGAAGGATTATTGTCCTTCGTATGTGTATATTTATACGTATGTCGAGCTGTGGTCAACTTGTTCTCGTAGGATACGTTCAATGCTGTACACGCAAGTTGCAATAACTTTAATTGCATCGCAATTGCAATAAATTAGGGGCGTCGTTTAACACGTTTACTATGGGTTGTACCACCGGTGGTACATTCTCGATTGTTCTATCAAGCAAGGTGCTTCTTTTTTATTAATAAAAGTAGGAAAAACATTTATTCGATTGAACAATTAATACCATAAGTGATACATCCGGTTAAATGGCCGATTTTGAACTTTCCTTTAGAATTTTCGACGATATAACTACAAATATGGTAAGAGTACCCGCCTGATGGAAAGACATACGATTTGGACTCTCCTCGTGAACACGTTAAACGTCGAAATGAATCAAATACTAACGTATGAACAAAGGTAGTACTTTAAAAAAAAAATTACAATTCATCTTGCTTATTACAATTATAATTTACTTTGCTCGCTTTAACGTATTATTTGAACGTGAAAAATATCGAAGGCATCGTGTCGAGCAAACGGTAGGGAATGCCACACGACATTACGATAGTTAACCTGAACATTATCCGTTTATTCGATCAGTCCATTTAAATTGGCCTAATCGTAGGGCCAAATTCGGCAATAGGCCCGCTTCTGAATCATTTCGTAGATCTATGTGGGTCCACGTGTAACCGACAAAGTTATTTCAGACGTAGAAGCAGATACCTTTACTCGCACGTAAATGCTCACGAATGATCTTAACGAATATGCGGGTGCTGCTATAGGAATTCCATTCTATTTAAGAGTAATTGTTTAGTCGAGGATCTTCACCGTGACGCTCGCGAAGAGAATCAAGAACGTTTGGCACGCGTGATAAGATTTCAAATGATATCAAAAAATACGTTTACTTTTATCGCTATTTTCCTGTATCGAAATCAAACAAAGTCATTTTATTTTATTTTCAAAAAAACTTAGAAAGGAAAAGTTTATCACCGATCCAAGAAGCGTGTCAAAAGTGGTAGCGTGCAAACTTACCAAGTGGATATTCAAACTTTTTTCGAGTAAGTTCCACGCGTTAAGAATCACGCATTGCATTACTATCATTACTCATTACAACAATCGATTAAAATTGCTTTATCTTACTGGTGTAGCATATAAGCTGCAGACTCACATTCTTTATCGATCTTGATTTTATTTGAAACGAATTTTGATGAATATATTGGGCCAGCAAGAAAATAATTTCGATTTTCACAAATAGATGGCATTATGTATTTCTTTTCTTTTTTTTAACGACTTTCATCAATGTTACGATTACGAATCGTGAAGTTACCAAAAAAATGGCGTAACGTCGACAAACGAAATGGAAAATATTGAAAAATCAATTGTAGTTCATCCTTCGTACTAAGGAATGGGTTTTATTTCGCCGTTAAAGAATTAAAATTACTTTCCTGCCAACTCAATAGAAAAGGACAATCGACGTATCTCTGGATACGTGCAAAAAGCGCCGATTCGATGTTCTTCTTACGCAAAATTGCTTTCACTATCGCGGTACGCGTCTCAGTTGCTCACGCTCGCGCGATCACTGGCTTGCCTTGGGGTAGGTGACGAGGGGGCGAGGGATGAAAATCATGCCACGTGGCTTACGAGCACTCACGAATAGGGGTATGAGGAGGGGAACAAGACCACCGCCTCTGGTCCATGCGAGTTACCTTTACTGCATTTACCATTCTCCATTGTGTATGACTACTATACGAGACTATGCAGGGGAAGCTGCGAGAGAGATCGCATGAGTCATCCCAAGCCAAGCTTCCCGCATTGGCGTAGACTGGACCTCTAGATTTTCAAGAGGAGGATTCGTGTTAATCGATCCGAATGGAATATATGCTGAATAAAAATATGTGCTTAATAAAATTAAACACAATGGTCGAAAATTTGAACTTGGAAGATGCGTCTTCTGTCACGTAAAAGCTGCGTGCATTCGTGATATCAAATGATTCGATCGAAAATTATGAGAAGCGATTTGAATACGCTCTGCGTACGAAACTACAAGATCTTCCAATAACTTCTTGGACTTGATTTATAATTGGTATTGTCTGTATTATAATATCAGGAAAATCAGGATTTTCCTCATTATTTTCAGATGGGCTAGTTTGAGTTAATCTATATCCGTACGTAATGGAAAAAACAACTTTGTGAGATATGGAAAAAGGTGGTAAAAAATAATGGAAATTATATATATATTTTTTAAACGAAGTTCAATGTTACGTTACAAAATAATTGTTTACTTCTTGACCTCCCTAATATTAAAGCAAAGTACCGTTATTTCGAGTAGTAACATATAATACTGGTAGCAATTTTTTTTAATATTTCCCTGTACGGAACGAAACGTTAGAAAAACGTAGCATTACTCTTCATTAGTGATTGTGCTTAATATCGGTTACGCGAGTGCGTCAAGTGGATTCTCTTGCAAATTTATCAAATATTATTGATATTTCTGCCATGTAATATTCTGCAATGTTTCCATTTTGTTCGATGACCTTTTGCCACCTTTCCGTCAAATTCACGGTTCTTAACACTAGGATCTTAACACTAGAGTTATTAAAAGAAAAAATCTAGTTGTAAAAACCGAAATTACTTTCTTGATATCCCTATACAAAAATAAAAACGCGACGTTTTATCGGTGTTTTAATGAATTCACTGATTTCTTTTAGACATTCCATCACCGTTAGAGCAGCGACAGTGAGTTTTAGGGAAAACGATCGACTTGACTGAGAAGGAAGAGAAAAAGAAGAAAAAAATAATAGCGGCAGATAACATTGATCGTTTCTACGTCACTGTGCCCAGTCACTGCATCAATCCGGCCTGCATCTGTATGTATTTACGCGAGGGGGAAGCCCCTATGTGACATCATCTCCCTTCCTACGTTCGCCCGGTTCGTTTCGCTGGGTGACTTCTGTCGCCTAACTCCAAAACACCCTTGGACCTTGCCACTTCCCTTTACCTTTAATCTTTATCAATCCATCCAGTCGGGTTGAAATCGAACGAACGAATGTATGGACGGACGGACGGACGGACGTTCACCGCCGCGCATTATTCACAGCCGATAGGACCTCCACCCTCTGTTCTCCGCTTCGTCTCCATTCCCCCCTTACGCCTCACCGATTGCTAAATAGTCCACGTATTTCATTCTATGGTTTTTGATGATAATGCTAGAAACACTAGGGACTTTGTTCCAAAAATGGAGCGATATGTTTTCTTCGATATTACGCGGAACTAGTAATGAATTATAATCTTTTATACTACTATGGTTCAATTTATGTTGAAATTTGATGCATGCGATGCTATTTTTAAAATTCAACTATGAAAATACATTTTCGAATCTACAGAATTTCTAGTAATCTTTTTTTGTAAACGAGTTATCATTTGCCAATAATGAAAAGTCACATAGGCCCGTGTCTAAAGAACAATTTCGAAAGAATGCCATTAATGGCGTCAAATAAATGCAGAATTCGTTTTAAACCATCAGTAAATTTGTCAGTTTGGAATCGTTACTCGATTAATGTGTATTTGTATTAGAACTATTCATTAGAAACATCTCCATTGTTATCGTTGTTATTGTTATTTGTTAGATTTTAAGAACTTTTTTAATAGTTTACTTATTTTGGAATTTTTAAATAGACTTAATGGTTCGCTTACTGCGGAACGGAGACAGTATATATTTGTAAGTTACTCCAATCAAACATTTCTTTCGATATTAAATGTTTGTATGCAAAGAATGTGTTCCAAAAAGTTATTATATTGTTCTTTTGTATTTTGTATAAGTAAAAGAATACAAATGTATTACAAATTCAGAGAATGGGTGAAAATTAAATGGAATTTTCGAGAAAGGTTGGCAAGAAAGTAATTTCGAGTTGTTTAATGGTGAAATAAAACACAATTTTTTATGCGAAGAATAAACTTTAATTAATCATATATATTTCATTTGTTCCTTTTGGCATCTTTCCGGCAATTTCACGACTCATAATCATAACGCTGACAAAAGTAAAAAAAAAA
>JAITYT010000151.1:1122119-1132607 GCA_025433975.1 Liostenogaster flavolineata
ACCTCTGGAATTGCGGCATCAAACCACATGGTGAGTGAGAGTCACCACTGGAGTTCAAAGGGTTAAATTTCGATTATTTACATTTTCAACTATATGACAATTCTTTCTAGTTACTAAACAAACTACATTTTTGACGATACGCAGCGTCTGATAGAATATTCAAGTGCGACCCATTTGCAACGGTGGTGCACGCCGTCCGATGGGACAGTCGAGTGCGACTCACAAAGAGCGTATGAAACACATTCTTTTGTGCCGGATAATGGCGACAACGCGGTGAGGAATTCTTCCCTATCTACAACAGATGCTTACAAAACTACCGCACCCAATGAACATAATAAAGGCGGCGACTGTGCCTGCTGCTTGCATTGTCCTCGAGGACACGACAGAGACGCAATACGTCGATAATATATTATCGACGGAACCGAAATCCAGCGATGACGTGCCTTAGTTCTGCACGAACCCAGGCGTAGCTGTTTGATAATTTCTTGACAGCACCAACAAGAAGTCGGTGGATTATGTAAATTGTCGTGCGATAGAAATATCTTTAAATCGACGTCAACGATGAAAGGAATTCTAATATTCGATCACTTGAACGATGTGCTCTTTACGAAGTGCGATAAAAAATTTGCGAATCATATACAAAAATTAGCGAGGCTTCAAGGATTAGTTTTTGAAAATAAGGTAAAAAGGAAAGGAAACGTCGATCGTATTACAATAAGTACGCAATAGTTTAAGAGGATAAATTAACGTAATAAATTCTATTTGACAATCGTTATACGTACAGGATAATGACGCGGACACGACAAAGCCTAGTGCAAATATTATTATGCAATTATTTTCACCTATCGTTACTTCACAACACGTTATGGCTTCGCAATTTGGGAACTCTTACACTTCCATCAAATGTCAGGATGGTACGAACATGGTTTTTGACGAATATATGGGCTATACGTTCATGTACATTGCCACTGAAGAGATGGAATTAATGAAGAGAACATTGGGTATTTGCGTATCGATAGTGCGACACATCTGTGGTCCAGATGTCGCGGTGTAAGTTTATTAAAATGTCTGCACTCGAATTTGTTGAATTTCGAGACTGGTAACGCAGTTAAAATGTTTAAATGCCCCTGAATTTAACCGTTCGAGTCCCACGATTTTCTCTTGTTTTCCTATTCACAATTGATTCTGTGGCTAAAAATGCAAAAAAGCGCGATTGCGCTCGATGCCGTAACAGTAAAAACAAAATCGTGCAGTCAGCTTGATTCTTCTAACAAAGTCGCTGGCACTTTTAGGCACTGAACATTATTAGAGGCGCGATCGCGCCGCGTGGGGCTCAAACGAATAAGGATGAGAACTGCTTAGGGAATACATTCGTGTATTTTATATATTAGGTATACCTATAAGTAATGTCGTTCGTCACTTCGCTCGACAAATATTTTACTTCAAGATCATGTTCATTTTACAAAAAGGAAATAGGAAGTTTGTCAGAGAAATGAGATAAAATTATCATTAACCCCTTAGCCTACGATGTCGTGTGAAAGACATAGTTCGTTGATTGCACTGAACTTGAATAAGTCGTATCAAAGACGTAGTAGGTACACCACACATCTCAAGGACGTTGTAGAGTTGATTGAACTACACGTGAAATGCACTGAATTTTTTCCATTTTTTTTCAAATGCATTTGAACCTGTAGACACTTTCTGAGAGAAATTAGAAAAGTACTCTTCGCACAGTTTATTAAGGAGAAAGATAAGCATTGAAGATAGTGAGACATGTGTTAACATCGCCAACAATGATTTCACAGATTTTTTAAATAGTAATAATGAAAATAATAGTAATATTTTATCTCTTGTATGAAAACGTTGGAAGTGACTGGTGATTGAAGATGATACCAACGATAAAGATCATAGTAATAATTAATAATCAGAGTTGTGAATCGAAGATTCCTAGAATAAAAAATTCAACTTTAGATTATTTGAGTACAAACAAAAAAGAATTAGACGTTTTTAATACAACATTTAATAATATATTTTGGGAAAACATTGTAACAGAGACGAATCGATATGCAAGACAAGTAATAAACGATGAAAATAAAAGATGGAAAATAGATGAAACTTGGTCTCCTGTCGACCACGATGAAAGAAAAATGAAAAAGAGAACTTTCTACAAATTAGTAGATCTTTGGATTTTCTAAGTAACAATACGAGTAACAAAATAGATAAATTATACAAAATAAATCTTGTAATACATTTTTTTAATTAAACATATAAAGAAGTGTATGCAGTGCAAGAAGAAAGTCCTATCGACACGAAAGACACACGGTTGGTTTCTTCTAGTAACCGAAATAGTAAACGAACATTTTATTAATTCAAAAGGTTCTAGAAGAAACTAATAAAAGAAACACGACGTATGTTAATAGTTTGTTTTGACATCTGTCCTCGGTGTAGGTGAAAACATAGTCGAGCGTTAACCAACACGTTATCGAACTCTCTAGACCATCGGGATAGATATAAACACGCGTGACCTCGTCGAGGACTGTTTGACTCGAAAACGGACTCGTATAGCTAGTACGCGTTATACTCGTAATTTATAATTCTGTACCGATTAGCAGTTATGTGCATACACAATACATGTATATATATATCATGAATTATTTTATTTCTTTTTCATTGTTATTAGTATTATCATTATTGTTATTATGATTGTTTTGTAGTTATTAAATTACACTTATCTTACAAATAGTTTAAAAAGTCGAAAAGTCGAAAAAGGCTGCAATGGAATATTGGCATTAAAACGGAAAAATAAACAAGACGTTTTAACGCTTATACTTTATTTAACTCTTACATTTTGTATAATAAAATAAATACTGATAAAAGATAGTTATGCAGAATATAGGATTAAAATAGCCAAATAATTATTGAAAAATACACCGAAATACAATCAAAATGGACGATTATCAAACAGAGATTTATCACAGAAACACACTACACTCAACATTTGGTTCATTTTCTCAATCATATAGACCCAATATCATTGATATTAAAACCAGCAAGAACCTGTTAGTTTGTACAAAATAAAAAACGCAGCGTCACAATGTGGGAGTACAAAAGGTGCAAAGTTGCATTGCATGTGCCAACACGTTTTAAAAGATATCAACGATGCAAAATTATTACATTTTTTAAAATTTTATTACAACGATGACATTCTTAAATATTTATTTATTTAGAAATAAAAATAAAAATGTTATTAATTTATTATTGATTTTAAGCCAATGAATCTTTCTTGTTCAACAATTTATTAGACAACTTATAAAGTAAATTTAATTGTACTTTACATATGTATTTGGAAGTCATACGACGTTTGTGATTTGCACAACTTCGAATGTTCAGTCAAACCGTGAATAGCTCGACATGTGACCAACCTCGTTGTTTATGGCATGCTCTATTGGAACTTAAATCTTAAGGAAATTATATTGTGAATTAAAACTGTATGAACTCTTAAATGAAATAAAATTTTAATAACGACATTACTTATGGGTATCCCTATGCAAATAAAACAAGGGAAAACCTTAAAATAACAAAGAATGTCAAGTGATACTAGACATCCGAGTGTAAAAAATTAAAAGTATATCAAAACATTTATTAATGTTATATTTTCATACGATGTCCATCAAAATGTTCCTGTTTCTAGATTGAAAGCTAATAGACACAAAGTCTGTTTGGTATCTTCGCTGATCGATGCCTGGTCTTACTTACAAAGCTGCGAGCAAAGTATTTTAACAGAAGCTGTGGAACAGCTGTCGGTAAACGCAGATTTGGCATCGGCGATTTTGAAAGTACTTCATGATGCTTGCGACAAGCTCAGAACACAATCTGAATTTAGCAACGTGCACGTATTGTTATTGGTGGAACAAAAATTCCTCTCTCTGTATTCCAGTAAAAATGCTCATGATTTATGCGCGTCGGATATATTATTAATGATTCTAATGTGCTGGATAGTTAATGGGAAGAAAAAGGAGGAGAATAAAGTTTACGAAAATGACGACGATAATAGCGACATTCTGTTATCCCAGAGCGATACCAAGGATGAGAAAGCGAAGCCATTTGGCGCAAGACTATCCAATCCCACTCTGGAAGATATTACAAATTTATTTAGTAGGACATCATAAATGTTAACTGCATAACGTAGAATTTACCATTTAATAATACTTGTGCCTTGTTGTAGGGGGATCGCGTGAATCTTCCATAGGGGATCTTCATTCCTTCTCTGACGATGGATTGTACAGCGAATTAGTTTTGCTAGGCTCTGAGCATAATTATTCTGCGAATGCGATTCATATATTTGAAATAGACGATGGTATTTATCTTGTGACGATAGTAGAGGTAGCGAACCTTGCGATGTCGTCAGGATTGTACGATACTTTTCATTATCTTAATACGATAAATGGTTTGCAACTTCAAAGGGATATCGACGAGTTAAGACCAGCCTTCGACAGTCTCGACATGGCTATAAAGAAAGTTTTAGATGGTATTAAAAAAAACAGGTCCAATATTAGTAACGACATTGATATGTGCCAACGAAGATTACAAATGAAATGGGAATTCGTAAAGAAGAAATACATTGAACTATTGAAGTCCAGGGATCTTGAGTCAATACTTCAAATCGAATCTAATACGTCTGGATTTATAGATACCATAAAACAATTACTTGGATTAACGTGCTTCGATAGGAACTTACTGAAGCAAGGTGTAGATGTATTAACGACGGTAGGCCGCTTGGTACGTCAGAAATTGAACGACTTCAGTGACTTTCTTAAAGTGAAGGCATTGAAAAATTTCACTCTCGGATCATATCCTTTCTTAATAGTATGATATCTGTAATATTTGCGTACCTTTCTTACCTTTTAACATTTTATAAAATTTTATATCGCTGTCAACGACGGCATAATTTGTAAATATACTTCCTTAATGCCATACAATCTACGAGAACTTCCCTAACCATCAACAAATATCTAGAGGAATTTCCAGGTTTGGTACACTTTATATACATTGACAGAATGACTCATAGATTGACTGCACCTACATTGGATTTCACAAACCCAGAGACTCTCGCTCTTACGACAAAAAAGGTAAAATGTTGTAGTTGTTGTTAATTTAATTAAATTAATATATTAATTGTTTTAACAGATTTGGAACATGGTAAAGCAGAGCAGAATGCACATGCAAGAGGGACATTTGTCGGTTATGTGGAAAGATACGACATTCAATTACGCTTACTTTTTATGGTTTGAAGATATATCAGTAGGTTTTTCTACCATTTCATGTGAAATTTAACGTTTTAGATTACTATAAAATTAAAACTTTTTTTCAGGGATGTCCTTTAAAATCAAAAGTTTATCTGAATCATTTAATAAAAAATTTTCCGATTCCTGGTATACTATGCGGAGATTATTACAAGTATATAATATTTTAAATTACAATTATTAAATCTTATAAGTGTAACAGTAATTAAAATATATATTATTTACATTTATAATTTGTTTTAGGAAATTAGCCGAAGCTTGCTTTCCTAAGCTTTCTCCAAACAAAATCAGAATTTATGAATTATTTTGTGTACATTTAGGACTGGCTACGTCCTCCTGTGTTTTAGAACATTCCAGAAGACTCGCAGCTACTATATGGGAAGTAACAGGCATTCCGAACAATCCTGCCGATATATTGTAATTATAAATCGTTTAAAATATTTTCAGTGCCAAACTCATTCTGTTTATTTCGCGTTTAAAACTATTTCAAATACTTCCGAATATCTATAAGATACTTGCTAACTAGATACTCTTATAAATGTCAACAATGTGAAATGTGTATTTATTTTGTATCTTCAATATAATTTAACATCGTACAGTAAGAGATATTAATATAATATGTATAACACTTATTTTCCTGAGTTTTCTTTATAATTAATAACATTTATAAGGTAATTTTTCGATATAGAACACAAATATTAAACAATGTATTTGCAAATTCGCGGTGATAGCGTGAAAATTTTACTGTGCACGTATGAACTAAAAAATAATAATTCAGAAATCGAAGATAAGGAGTACGAAAAAGTTTAATTTTAACGATTTTACCTCTGTTAATTCTTAAGGAAAAGGTATCTTTGCGAATTACCGTCGATAGTATACGATATACTGATAAGAACACGCGCTGGACTCGAATCATAAATCTATAATATTTTAAATGACAAAGTTTCAAATCTGTTATATTTCGGTGTAAGAAATATTTACAAAGTATATGTGCGTGGCACATAAGCCGTCCTTGTTTTTCATAATATCGCCACAGTTAACTAGTTTGAAACGCTTTAAAATAACCTTAAGTAAATATACAAAGCTTTTGGAGAAAATTAATAATAAATCAGTCCGTAAAGTGGTAACGCACCACGAAATCGTAGAATGTTCAAGGAATATCCGAAGACTCCGACAAGTCGCATGTACGCACGTCTGTGTTTCCTTTTACAGCCTGCGCGTATGCCATAGGCCATTGATTTTGTTTGGAGTTCGTCTCCGAAGTTTCATATTCCGGTGACTGATTCATCGAGTGACGTATCGTGGTATTACACCGAGGATTGATCAAACCTGTACTGCGCCTAGACTTCTTCATCAAAGAGACTTCGTGTATAAATTTTGGACTGCCTCTTCCAGCACCAACATCTGATTGCTCTATCCTTATTGGTTGCCTCGCAATTTCAGAGACCAAGCTGGTGGAACATCGATTTTTGTTCGTTACACCCTCGCTCAATTCTAGTCTGGCATCTACAACGATATTGGCAAAGGGATCGTGATTTTGAGAAGCTTGCATTTCGGTTTCTAATTCCACTCTCCTTGACTTTTCTTGATTGATATTTTTCAAAAGAGTAGCAACTGTGCTCGTCGTTTTATAAGTATTCTGTTGGCTCTGAAATACAACGATAGAATAAACTATGTTCAACGACACAAAGATAAGATTCTAGCCTTCATAGGAACATACCGGCGTAGTAGTGTTATGTTTGAATTGTAGATCGTTATAAAAAACTTTGCCAAGAGTATTTTTCCGTTGGAGTAATCTTTCATTTCTATCCGATAATAAACACTCTTCGTCAGCACTATTTTGCATTGGTTCACGAGTCGACTCGATGTTAGAATTGCCATTAACCTTCACTCTGTTTGTCCATTTTCTCTCAAAAATCTTTTCTCTCAATTCTCGCACCTGTTTCTCTAATTCTGCAACTTCCCGATCCGAATCGCAGACTTTTGGGATTAGCGAGTTTAAATATTTTTCGGCTTCCTTCTGGATGATAATCGCTGGTTCCATTCCAGAAGATTGTGTGAGATCCAAACTGTAAATAGTAATTTTTAAGAATTTCTTCGATAACAGAAGAATCTAACCTCTAAGAAGCTTTTCTAGTATTTTCCTTTCAAAAGCTTTTTAGAAAAATTCTAAAAATTCGATGAATGCAGTAGATCGTATCATGCTTACTTCAAAGATTCTACCATTTTAGAGAAGGTATCTACTGGCCCATGCGTATTCAACAATGTTGTATGAGGAATAGGTTTGTAGTCCGAGCCATCGTGCCTAGACGCATCGTCCCCCAAGTTATTGATTCGCAAAGGAATTGGTTCGAACGCTCTGTAAAATAAAACGTTGTAGTGTCAACAAAGCAACAGCAAACAAATAACCAAAAACGGCATACCTACCCCCTATTATGCCTTAAGAAAACGTGTTTAAACTTGTGTGTACCATGCATATTCGACATGGAAGAAGACAAGAGGCACATGACGAAGTACTGATTGTCGAAATTTTCAAAAAAATGAGAAGAAAATTGCTTGTGTAAGATTTTGTCTCTTAAGGTGGGCACCAAATCCATATTTCGCCTGAATCTGAACCATCCTATGACTTGCTTGCCTTTGTCTCGCGTAAAATCTTTCAGGTTTTCTTCATTGATCTTCCCGGTAGAATCGTACAAAGAGTCCAACATGGAGCACGTCACGACAGTCTTGACATCTAAAAGTTACACATAAGATTAAGGAGCTAAAATCGTTTCCAATGAGCCTACAGATATCAGAACCATGAACATTGTCAAGCCCAATCTCAAAAAGCTAGAACCACTTTTAACAAACCCTGTGGACATCATCAGGACCACAGACATCATCAAGCCTGATCATGATTCTATCGTTATTACAAGGACCAATCTCAAAAGACTAGAACCACTTTCAACAAGCCCACAGACATCATCAAGCCAACCCTTAGATATCATCAGGCCCAATCTCAGAAGAAACCACAGCCAGAATCATTTCATGATTTTTGCAAGGTAGTAATAGGCATTTACTCACCGACATGTATCTTCACGGTTTTAATTTGGTTATCTGAATCAGTATACTTTTTAACAACGTATTCTACTATGTCACCAAGCAGAAAGCCCATCTGCAATAAAAAGACCGATTAAGCAAGCCATTTCCTTCGAAATCAATGTACGCTTCGTCCTTCCAACGAAGGTTAGATCGTCCAGTTCTACGCAATCCGCGATCCCTCTTGCTCGATATCAAGGAATCCAAAAAGCAAGGAGTATCGCTCGATAAAGACGAACAGAAATGCTCGATGAAGGTGGAAACACGTTTTGTGTCTTACCTGGTCCCCGGCACTGCGTACATTTTCGTAAATTAATAAGGAAAGAGCAGCGCCCGAAATCGTGACGAACAAACCGCTATCCGCCATGTTTGACAAGCGATTGAGCGATTCACTTTACGACCGCGTGCACTCTCTTCGCGTCGTACGATGGTTCATGGATTATTTTGCGTCGTGGCATTTACCGTTGCACGTCGATCCTGTGAAAAGATTGGTTCGTGAGAATTTCGAAAGAAGGACACCTCGCACGAATGGAAAAAATAAAGTTCACGTACGGTTGCGGTTGGAAACGTAGCAACGTATATCCTCCTTCTCTCCTTCTGCTTCCTTCTTTTCCTGCTTAGTGAGACTGTACGTACACGTAGGTACACATTGCCACCCTAAATAAAAAAGAGACGGCGTCCTTGATGCCACGTGATGGCAGCAGGAAAAGTGTTTACGTTTTTGAAAATAATTGGGGGCCTCTCCTTTCTTTTGCATTGTTCTTTCGAAGGTGACGAGGACACTTTCTTTCGGTTTGATGAAAGCGTCACCGACAATAAATAAATAAATAAATAAATAAATCTATCAATCAATCAATCGTTGAAAACATTAATATAGTCCTTCCTTTTCTCTTCTTCTGTTTCTCCTTTCCCTTGGCGAGGGTGCGTGCATATGAAGACATATCGGAGAGAAACGGTGCCTGTGAGCCACGTGATAGAACAACGGAAAATGTTTGCGTTCTGAATACTTGTAAGAACATAGAATAATTGGTGACTTTCACTGCTTTTGTTTCGTTCTTTCGAAGGTGACGAAGAGACCTTTTCAGCTCGTTGGAAACGTATCAAAGCAGTTGTTCCTCTTCTCTCCTTATGGTTCTGTTATCTCCTACGTGAGGCTGTTACGCAACATAGGTACACGTTGCGACCTCACGATTGAAGATAGATGGTGTCCATGTGCCACGTGATGGGGCAATAATTGGTTTTTCCTTTTTTTCGTTTTGCTCTTTCGAAGGTGTTGAAGAAACTTGTACGAATATGGTTCTTCCTTTTCTCTTCTTATCCTATTCTTTTTCTTGATGAGGCTGTTACGCACACAAAACATTCTGAAGAGCGACTGTATCCTTGAGCCACATAATAAATAACCGAGAAAGTTTGCATTCTCCAGAATAATCGTTGCTTTTCTTTTGTTTTGTTGTACGATGATGGAGGGAATTTTCTTTCGATTCGTTGAAAATCATGTATTCCTCAACCTTGCAGTCTAGTAACCTTATCTTCCACGTGACATTACATTTTTTACGCAGTAGATTTGTCACCTTAAATAACAATTAATTAAATTAAATTAATTAACTAAATTATTAGATTAATTGTTAGAATATCTATGTGAGTGTTGAGATATTTGATATTATTAAATAAAGATCTTGTTCCCTCTCTGTGGCTGACACACTAAACTTTAGATCAAAAGACAGTAATTACTTTCATTTGAAATTAATTTAAGAATATTAAAAAAAAAGTCAATTATTGGTCATCGACATTCCATCATGTTCGAATTATAATTTGTAGTCTCTGTTGACTTACATCACGTCCTCCCTTCTTCTCTCTTCTGTCTGACACACGTAACTCTGAACCAAGAGTAGTGCGACCCATCCTTATCCTTGGTTTTTATTTTGTATGTATTATGTATTGTACCACTGTAAGAATTATACGCGTATGTAAAGCGTGCATACAAACGGAAAATGTGTGTTCGTAAAGAAAATACCGCGTCGACAAAAGAAAGAAAACTTTGTCAGAAGTGGGATTCGAACCCACGCCCACAGAAGTGGACTGCGACCTGAACGCAGCGCCTTAGACC
>JAITYT010000151.1:1139645-1164071 GCA_025433975.1 Liostenogaster flavolineata
CGTGACCTCGGTCTGCTATTCGTAAATTATAATGCTAGCTCTTAGCACTTTTCTTCCGAACCATTTTCTCCATCCAGTTGAAATTCTTCGATTTGTTGAATCGTTGCGTTTATCTTCACCCAAAGTCAATGAAGGTAACTCCAGTATCTAGGTACAGTTTAGAATTCCAGTGCCTAGGATTCCCCTAGAATTAAACACTCGAACTTACGATGGACATTATTTAAATTCGTTACGACATTTCCTTTTTGGGACAATAGCCCCACCAGAGATCCATGTTACTTTCGACAAAAAAGGGGGGATAGAGAGAGAACGACTGGTTCTTGATCGGTAAATCGACTTCTTGGCCAAGATGAACGTCTAGGTTTCATCAGAATTCAACAAAGATCTCCAAGTAGAAAGGAACGACGTATCGTACACGAGGTCGAAATCCGAAGCTAGAAATTAATAAAAGCAAAAAGAACTGAAAGTGAGGGAGAAAAAACGTTTTGCTTTTGTAAACGCAACGACACTATCTACGAATTAAACTTAAGATAATGCTAGGCACTCACGTATCGAAGTTTCAAATCAAGACAGTTAGAAATGAGACTTAGTTAACAATCGGATAAAAATAAAACCGGGTCAAAGTCCAAACAGATTCGAATCTGCGTGTCAAACACATCTCGACTCGTTAGTTTTAGCCGCCCAACGATTTGCCAATCACTGAACTTCTTATGCCTCGTGTCTGTGTTTGTCACTCATACTATCGACGATTTAAAAAGAGAGGTGCAATAATAAACAACAGAACTCTAACCGTTGCGAGGTGCACGAAACTCGTTTTAAGTATGAGACAAAAAAGATAGCAATGAATGATCAAATATCAAAATATCTAATATTAAATTTAGAAGCAAAACTATTCTGCTGGTAGTTGGACTTCAAAATTACGTAGAACTACGTCGTTTGCTACTAACGACGTATTAAGTATGACACTATAGTTGTGCAACGTAATGTTAGGAGAACGACGAATCGCATTCGTAACGTAGTGACGAAAAATGCACCAAGGTCGTTTTTAATGGCACCAGACACTATTACCAGACAATTTACCAGTCCAAGTTACGATCTTTTTATCCCAAAGAAAGTTATGATCAACCCACAAAAGATAATATGGTGCGTAGATCGACCACGAAAGAGGAAACGAAATTCTTAGGAGTGATCCTGGATACAAGATTAACCCGGAGCCTGGCATAAAACATGTGACGAAGGAAAGGTACGACTACACTGCCTAATTAGGAGAAAATCGAAAGACAAAACACGAATGCGTTTTGAAAAAAAAGAAGGCGACATACACGATAGTGGTTGAACCAATATGGATATGTGGAGCACTTCTCTGGAGTAGAGCTGCAAAAAGCTCAGAAAAGAGTCAAAAACTGCACATTGAAATTATTATTAACACGTCGACTGCCACTTTGGTCATCAATGAATTTGGTTATTGTTTAGGATGTTTAAAATAAGGCGAATATCGTCCACTAAGAAACGTTGACTAACGTAAACAACTGTAGGATACTACGAAATAAAAAATGCATTATTCATTAAAACGTTTTGCACAAATTGAACAGTACGATGAGTGATATTAAATTTTGCTCTGGCCTCAAGCTCAAAGCGAGCAAAATTCACTTGTTAATCGACATAATAAATTAAACATGATTTTTGACGCATAAATGATATCGAAGGCATCCTAGACGTTCTATAGTTTGAACAAATTCCTAGAACCGTCAATGAAAGATAACGAGCTAGATCGATACGCATCGAAACTCGAAGGTAAAAGATCGCATAATGGGCTGCTAAGGAAACCATTGGATCCACTGGGCAAACAGAGGACTCTAATCGATCCATTGATCGATAATTGGCATAATTAACTTAGAATCTTATCGTAATTCTTTTGCTGCACCAAATTGAATAATTCGAGAGAACTATCGTGCTGGCAAGAAATCAATTTCGGTTCTCGCAGTGATCGAGTTTTGTTTTTTTATTGATTTTTGTCAGTGTTACGACTACGAATCACGAAGTCGCCAGCAGTGTTCCCTCTAATTTTTAATGGTCCATGTGCACATTTTTGTATAGCTTTTTAAAAATAAAAAGCTTTGTGCAGTAATTAAAATTTTTTCATATGCGACACAAAAATAATAAAACGAGAATAGTCTAATATTACTACAAACAAGTAAATGGTTAAGATATTCGAGTGAAATAAATAGTAAAATATACCAATTTGTCTTGTAAAAACATAATCGAGTTTTAACTTTTTTGACTGCAGGTAATTAACTCACAATGAAGAAGTTCATAATTTTTTGTTTTTTATTAAAAAAAATTAATTTCTAAAAATAATAGTCACATAAATAATTAGATAATGAAAAATATTTAATAAAAAATTTAAACATTTTATTGAAGGCTATAAATTTTACAATTTTTCTCTTCTGATTTTTGTTTTTAACTATTCTAAATAAACTAAATCTAAATTAATATTGTTTCCAACATTCACGTAAGATTTTATTTTCATCAACGTATCAAAATGAAACTCTTAATCGATTTCCATGTTGTGTTGTAATTAAGTTCTTTAAATTAAAGCCGCTCTCGCAATCTGCACTACTAGCCAAAAATGTCCTAATTTATAATAACCTTGACAGTTCATTAAATTGTTCATTTTGTAACTAAAGTAGCACCAAGTCAGCAAAATTCTTAATTTGTTTCATTTTAATTTTTTCGCACACTGCATATTTAAAGTCATTATATTGTTCTAATATTACAGATCTATCTCCAATAAAATTTTTCTATTTTAGACATATTTTCTTAATGCCTGATAATCCATAATTTTGATAGTACTATTTTACCGAAGCTAATAAAACCAATATTTAATAACAAAAGTCGATAATTACATAATTATGGTTTTGAAGCAAATAAGATGTTGGCTTAAATACTTTCGCGATATTATAGAAAGGTGGCGCCACAGTGATGCCAAAATTTTGTTGTGCGCACGATTATTTTTCATATACGCTATGTTTAAAATCTTAGTGCGCATGTACGCGCGCACTTTTTAGAAGAAACACTGGTCGCTAAATAGATGGTAAAAAGTCATCGAACAAAATACAAAATATGTAATTGATAAAAGCTCGTTCTTTGTATAAAAAATAGAGCTTTATTTTATATTTATATAAAATATAATACATTATATGTATATGCATATGTATATGTACGTAATAATAAATTATTACATACATAATAAAATATAATACATACAATGCATTGATAAAAAGCGAAATTACTTTCTTACCAACTCAATAATTTATTTCATACATCGGCGATAGAAAAAACCGACAGACACGTCGGCAGAACTCAAACGATTGCAGAGTAAGGTTTATCGGCGTTTGCGTAATTAATCAGACGATTTTTTTTAGCGAACTTTACTTTCATACATCTGATTAAAGTCTAATCGGATCGAGACATCTTGAAATAATCCTTTAGCAGTATTTCTTATCGAGTCACGATAACGTGAATTTGTTAAAATCTCGCTAGACATCGAATTTACGGAGTAGTTTGTTCAATCGGAAACCATGGTATATTTTTCTTCGTCTTCCTCTCGGAGATCGGAGCTATGGAAAGGAACGTTCTTACAGAAAATGTTTGGCAGGCAAGTAGACGTCGAATTAATTTTTTGGACAATTTTGAAAATACCGTATTTATTCATACGTAATACGGTTGAGTTCAAACGAGTTCAATTTATTAGCAAAGTCATTTCCTTTTACGAATATCGTTAAACAGAGAAAAAGTGGGAGGTGAATCGTCGCAAAGCTTTTTGTCGCCGAGTTCGAAATACAGCAATTTAAAAATGAAAGAACAAATTTTTGCACAGCAAGAAGAAAAGAACAAATCACGGCTGTTCAAGATTGCATCGGAACTACGACGTTATCGGCCGAACGATGTACAAAGAAAAAAGAAAGAGAACGATACGGTTGTCACGTTTAGACGAATGACACGTGCAATCTCTAGATCTTATCGATAATTTGCGTTGTGCGATAACGGATACTCGTGCTCAGACCAGTTAAAGAAGACATCTTAGTAGGAAAAAGCCCCTTAAAAATCATTTATGAAAATCGATTTTTCGTATTCTCGAATGGTCGAGCAAAAAGAGTGAAACATTATGTATCTTCGAAATCGTCCATCAATCCTACGAGAAATCAACGTGTCACTAAGTATCGACGATTTTTCTCTACGAATATCAAGCGATCACCATACAACGCCGATCTTCCTCATACTCAACTTAGTGCTCAACTTTATGTATCCTAAATAAATTTGCCAAACAATTTCCTTGATAATTAATTACTCGACTTAATGGTGCCAAGTGACAACATGATTTTGGTCGCCGAATGATAAATAATTTATTTCAGAAGCCAGTGTACAAACTCGTAATTGATTCAAAGACGTGCAAGAACGCGTACAGAATCGAGTTCGATAATTATCCGACGCAATGTTCAACCATTTTCTCTACATCGTGAATCGATTTGGCGAGCGAGCGATTCGCTAACTTGATAACCAATACATACGTATGCCGTGTGTACCGTATTTCGCAGTAATCTATAAAACGTAGAATATCGACGACACAAGTCGATTACCGAGCGCAACGTTCTCCACTCCTACGATGATCCACGTGACAAAGAAGAACCGGTGAAAAGAAAAAGGAGAAAGAAGGACGAAACGAATTTCAACCGAAAAGAAGAAATTACATCGCATCGAGGCAAGGTGTTCCACGTTTCAAAAAAGTTTCGTCATGCTCCATAGAAGAAAGAGACGTGCGCGCGTACGTGAGCACTCACACGGCGCCTCCCCTCTGATGCAATACGGCACAAAATTGTAACCCAGGAATCGTTTGATCTTCCACGCCCTTGAGAGGACGAGCCTCCGTTACGAGCTACATTCACCGGTACCTCGTCTCCCTCCCGCACCTCACACACGCTGGAGAAGGATGGAAGTTCATTCCCCCTCTCTTTACGCGCTCACCTTATCGCTTCCCCTACCACCGGTCGTGGCTACTACAGGCACTGCCCCTCTGACACGAAAAGTCCGCCGGTCAGTGACGTATCTCCTATCGGTACGAGTTTAGGTTATCGGAGTTGAATTTATTTTATGTAGATAAATTACATCAAATATGTAATTATAGAAATACGTAAATTATGTAAGTCAATTATTTGTAGCGTAAAGCAGATTACGTTAATCGGACGATATTTAAACATTCGATGTTGAATTGGAGTAGCGAGTAAGAAAATAAGGAAACAAAAAAAATGGGCCTTTGAATTAGTTAGCGCAATAGTCGTTGTTTTATCATCGACTTAAATTATCGCGTAGGTAGATACGTCATTTTGAAGGATTCCCGCGCGGTCGGTTAACCCAAGGGGTAAACGCTTCGCGCTTACGTCACTGCTTTACGTCACGGCACAAGTCTTCCCTTTCCCACTCGTTTTTCCGGTAGAGTAAGTTTGGTTGAGACTGTGTACGTGTGCGCGCGCATGGAAGATGCCGCTATTTATTATTAGGCTGTAACGTCACCCAGTGCGACTACTGCCTTTTGCACTAGATCTAGTACCTTTTACGCATTTATAATCCCTGCATGCACGTAAATAAGGAATTAAGTAATCAAATTCCCTGATATTACGCTACTTCGAACATCATAGCAAAACTATGAAGTGTTCAATGAATTATCACGCGTTTTAAGCGTTGAAGTTTCGATAGAGATTTTTGTTATGACGATTGGTAACGGCAGCTCCTGAACTAACGGACGACTCTAACTCATTTTGACCTTCTTTCTCTCGTGTTTGCAGAGCACACCTATTAAATTATCGGCTTTAGATCGAATTTAACAAATATCGATTCGAACAGGCTAAAACAAAGGCAGATCCAAATTTTGTGCCCTTTCCAGACCTAGTGTCTTTCTCTCGCGTAAGTTGGTACGGAAACGTCTCAGCCAGGTGGTCATCCTGGCACCCAAACCGATATAAAATTCGTTTCGAATGCAACGTCGAACGAGTTACTCCGTAAAGTCGCGATAAAGAGGAGCAGTAAAGCGGTATCAGCTCGTTGGGTCTGCATCTTAAACTGAACATCATCGTTGCCCCGTCCATTCCTTAAGTTTTCATTCAATCGATCGAGCGCGAGTTCCTTCGATTCGTGACGTGTCTCGTGTGATTTTTTTCTGCACGGAGGTGATAGCGATAGTGATCGTAATCATAGTCGTGACAACGTGTGTCACCGTGTCGTCTTACGGCGATCTTGGTGGTGGCGGCGGCGGTGGTGGTGGTGGTCGTGGTTGTGGTGGCGGCAATATCGGTGACGATGTTAATGGTGGTGCGCGTGTCACGTCACTCGGCCCTACGCACGTGTGTGTGATAAAAAGAGAGACGAAGGACTTTGGGTGAGGGTAAGAGAGTACGGCGATTGGGCACGGATCATTACAGTCATTCGATCTAACGCGGAATCGATCGTGACGATCCTTGAGTGCGCGACGTATCCATTTATCCGAGGAACATCCGCATGACGATTACTGATACAACGTGTGTTAATCGATACTCGATTGCGTTTGGCTCGGACTTGTTACGGTCTGGCAAGGTGAGAGAAGGACAGAAGGAAGGAAAAGGGAAAGGATCAGTGACGAGGAAGACGAAATCATGAAGACCTCGACGTTGCTCTCGGACGACAGGATCAGTCAGGAGGTGAGGAGCGCCTGTGCCGCTCTCTTGCGCTCTTATGGAGTAACGGCGGATGTCAGGCGTCTGTATCGACGACGACGACGATAAAAGTCATCGTATTTTTTGCCTTTTTTCTCACTCCTTTTTTTTCTTTTCTTACGAACTCCGCGATTGGACATCCATAATCTAGCTTCACCTAGAGAAAAAGTTGGAACGACGTTGATGTCATCCTTGTTGTCGTTTTGTCGTTGTCGTCGTCGTAGATATTTTAACGATACGCGCAAAGTCGGTGTTTCGAGGCGATCGATCTCTCTCCAAGCTGCTTTCATCTGACAGCTTCTTTTACTCTCCGAGGACACTCGTACCTTGGCACACACTTGCGAACGTATGCTCTCTTCGGTCAGGAACACATCGATACTGCGATCGAACTTCTAGGACAGGTCGTCGATGAGAACCGAAATTGTAGAGTTCGTGAGAACGCGAAACGGCATGCGGGAGAGCCGGTGCGATCCGTTAAGATCTTTAATTTATGTTGATTCTCCGTTTTAAATTTTACGATTGGTTCGTCTAGTCGGCTCGTCGTTTATCCGCAGACATAGCAAATGATATTTCATGCGACGTCATACAATTTTTCATCTTTTGTTGCTGCCCTCACGATATTGCGCTAGAAAAGTTGAAATAACCTTTATTGTTCATGATAACTAAAAAATAGTGTCGAAGATAAAGATAATTTATTTTGCAAGTAAAAATATTATCGCATGAAAAACGTGGATGGAACGTGGAAAACATCCACGAAATTCCGAAATTTGGAAATTCAAAAACAAAGGAGTCATGTTTTTCGAAATTACATGTTTATCGATATCTTCCATATGAAATTACGTGTTCTTACTATCGAAGCGTAATAATCGAAATTAAAACCAATCCGATGATCCATTACATCATGACCTTCAAATGACCTACAAGGAATATCGAGACTTCCAAGTATCTCGGTTGCCTTTGACGATAAAAGAACATGTTTAAGACATTATTTAAATGCTTCTACAGGAAGAATGTGCTGGAAAAGTTCTTTTTCCAATTATCCTCTTTTAACATTTCTGAAGATCAGTTGAATTTTTTGCAAATAAATGCGAATTATTTTTTCTCTGAATTTTTTAGGCATATCCAAGAATGCGTATCAAGATAATTGTGCACCGTTTATTGTTGAAACCCTGGCCCTCAAAAGAGTCTAGAACCGTAGTAAAGCCTATTTTGTTTATTGAGTTTCGAGGTGACATATTTATTTTAAAGTCGTAATTTAAGTCCATGCGTGGAACTAAATGTTCGTTACGTGTGATAATTTATGTTGGTTGATGTTTTAATACTCTTCACAATTTTATATCAGCGCCTTTTCGCGCGTCGCGATATCCGCGTTTTTTAAAGCACGTGTTTGTAATTGATTTCGTCTCGTTTCTGCAGAGTTAAGATATTTAACGGTCTTACGTTGAACGTCTTGTGACATTCTAATCTGTTATCTACTAAGCTGATACCTAGACAAAATCCACCATGCGGAAAGAAATGTTCTATCATCGTCTATTACAAGGTTTAGATCCGAGTCGATTAAGAAGAGTCGAAATGAAATTCTTTTTTCTTCGTGCTTTTATCAATATCGTTTTGATGTTTTGCCGATTTAAAGTCTTTCGATAGGTTTTATTGACCTATTACTTGCTATATTTTGTATTTTACTTCTTTCCTGTTTTCTTGCTCGTGGTTTTGTTTGAAGAGATTAGGTTATCTTACGCTTTAAAATCCCCCTCTATGATAAGGCTATTTCATGCTATATGATTTATCGGACGTTACATAATTATTTGCGCATAATTATCTTCTCCTTGTGAGATGTCTAAACGTTTAACGTTGGTATTCCGAATTTTCTTTTGAATTTAAATTACTCCAAGAAAAGAAGTGCTTTTTTCTCGATTTACTCATATTTACTGATATTTTATTTAATAGAACATTTGTAATCATACTTTCTAAATTGGCAATTTCATTATTTTTTAGACTACGAAACTTGTATAAATCCTTTGTAAAGAATGTGGCCTTGGCTGTCTGAAAGAGATTGATACTTTAATCCGTTAAGCTAACTAAGCCTCGATACTTTTTTACCGATAAGGTGGCGAAATCATTTTATTGGCTTGATAAGAAAGTAATTTTGGCTTTCAAAAACATGGCGTTTTTTTGTTTAGTGACTTTAATCACTATTACGATTATGAATTACGAAATTGCCGGAAAGATGGCTATCAAACGTCCTACTTTTTATTTTTATCTTTAAAATGAAAATGAAAAATGAAGATAAATTCGTGCTGTCAACTTGCGAAAATCGTTTCATTTGTTATTTAATTTGATATCAAATTAACTTTTAGTCTCGTTCGATTGTAAAAAATAGAATTTTTCAAGGACAGGTATTTAAACCGGTATGGTAAGAATAGGTATACATGAAATATTAGTAGGTTTAGTATTAGAGCTGTGAATTTTGCCGCACAGTGCGATAGTTAGTGGACAAAAACGGAAAAATTTATTGTTCTATCTTGATCTAATCAACGATTACGATAAAACAGCTCAATAATTGCATACATCCGATTACTCGTTCACTTTTGCTGACGTTCTTTAAATAATGTTTATTACGTTTTGCATAGAGAGAATCTAAGTATAAAGATTCATAATTTCTATTCGCAAAAATATTGTTCTTTTTCTTAAAAGTCAATTTGCAAGATAGTGGCGCGATCCATTCTGAGATTTCGATTGTTTCGTAGTTGGAAGGTGTTGCACTGCGTATTTGTGGAACTTCTTTTTGCTAATAAATACTACACTAATGTAATTGATTTTTTAAATTCAAAGATATGAAACAAGTTGAAGATTTTGAAAATAAGAAATTGTACGATGTCAAAACCACTTTTTTTTTAGGAACTTTGACCTTTTTTGTCTCCAACTTACTTATATTTTATTTTCGACAAATTTTTCTTGATTAAGTTGATCAATATTGATGTGACGCTTAACGTGTTGAAGTCGTTCGACACTTTCAAGGCAATTAACAGATAGAGTGCCGCGGGCCAGCGGTTGATTTTCTTCGTTTTAAGTTCATTATCGTTTGTTTATGCTTTAGCTCACGCATCGAGCGTGTCTCACCCATCACCAATGGCAAGAATGAAATGCGACGCAAAATCATCATAGCACTTAGTATATTTGTAGTCGCTAAAAAGGAAAAGGCCGAACGTTCGATTAAGTCTTGCACGGAAGTAAACAAGTAACCGACGTTCACGACGACTGTTGATTCTTAACCCTTTGTACCGTGGCAGAATTAAAACTGCCCCACCTTTTTGATACCTAAATGTGCGAGATTTTTTTTATACCACTTTGAAAAATTAAAATTACTAGAGTTTTATATCGAAACTCTTCTTCTTTAATAGTTCACTGTTCGCACCGATAGATTCTGTATTTTTAAAATTTTTGTATCAATTTTATGTAATTTTATTTCTCTGTTAATTAAAATAACCCTAATTTGTTGAATTTTATAAAAATAACGTTTCTGTGCAACATAGGTTTTTTTTAAATATTGTTTAAAATTCCGTACCTCAAAAAGTTAAGTCTCGATATCAGTGGTCCACTTGGAATTTAATTTTTGAAATGCCTCCGGAGGCACTAGAAATGTTTTAATTTGAAATAGTTAATTTTTAGGTTAATTTTTAATGACTTGAGAATGACTATAGCTCGCAAAGTATCCTCACGATACAGCGATATCACGGTAAAGAAAAATGTCTTCGGCGAGTCGAAGATCGAATGATTTTTTTTCTTGCGCTGCAGAATCGTAAGTAAATATCGATGTTGGGAGAAATATTAGTGTGTTCTATGAGCTTCTTTCCTTTTTTTTTATAAGAAATAAATATACGATATTTGTTGTTTAACCCCTCAAGCGTGTACGACGCATCATATGCGTCGACTCAATTCCATGTGACTACAGTGACTTTATTAGAGGTATTGAATTCCTCAGGGTATTTTTTTTCGCCTTCGTCAAGGAGTTCGTGTAGACATTAATATAAATATTTCTAGCCTTGTAATCGCTTTTCATAAAAGCGACTTTATAATAAAGATTCTGGGAGTGCACATGGCTCCTTTTAAAGTCACGCTTGAGGGGTTAAGGTTGATTTATTGGGTCTATCACCTTCTTCTATCTCTCAGGAAGCCTCATTATTCCTTCTTTCCAAAATTGTAGGGGCTTACTTGCCAAATATTCCTCGAAGTGCAAACGCAAAACTTAAAAACTTGTTTCGCTTACGGATTGGAAGTGTTTATTATGGAAAAAATTGTTAAATGACAGAAGCAATATTCGGATGGAGCAAGATCTACTAAGAGTACGAAGGATGTGTTAAAACGTCCCAATCACACTGTAACAGTTTTTCTCTTACAGTCAATGCAACATGCGGTTTTGCATTGCGTAGTGAAAAACGACGCCTTGTCGATTGGCCAATTCTGGCAGTTTTTCTGCTATGGCGGCTTTCAATTTATCAAGTTAATTGCAGTATTTGGCAGAATTGATGCTTTGACCTTGAGGAAGGAACTCGTAGTAGACTACATCTTTCCAATCCCATCAAATGAACAAAAGAACTTTGTTTGGATATAGACCAGCCTTCGCGACAATCGAAGGTCCATTGTCCTTAGTCCAAGTGCGTTTTCAATGGATATTTTGATATAAAATCCAAATTTCGTTTCCAATGACAAGCCTCTGTAAGAAAGGATCTCTTTCATGTCACTGGAGAAGCAAATCGCACGTAGAGATACGGTTCATAAGGCTGATCTCCATCAATAGGTGGAAACCAAAATTTCACATCGATTGACACATCCCATCCTAATCAGGCGATTATGTATTGTAGTCCTGGGAACGTTGGTAGCATCCGTTATCTCGTGCACACTGTATCGTGTATTTTTAGCGAGCATGGCCTTGAAAAAGCCTGTATCTTTCGAGTCAAAAGTGTCATCATTAAATCTCTTAAACTGGGGGTGGATAACTGTTTTAGCCTGGGCATCTCTTTGTAGAAACGGAGGGTCATTAATTAACTTTGCATTTCGGGGAAGGTATAAATTGTATCATAAAAAGCAATAAATATAAATAAAATAAAATAGTGGCAGTTTTATTCACTTTATTTATTGTGCTAATTTCACACAATCATCTATGTCAGTTTAACGAGTAACACGTTTAACGAAATGTATCCTATCACATATTTTTACAATTTTTTAAAAATCAGGAGTGAGATTGCTTGTTGAGATTCTTATCAGATGATAGACACAAAAAAAACTCTGTAGCGGACCACCATTTGCTCACCCCTGTCTTAAATGAATTGCGGATGGTCGTAATGATCGTAGTACCACTCCCGTAAACGGTACGAATCTCGTCTGCTGTATCCTTTGCACTATTACCCTTTTTAAAGCTATGAAGCATAACATGCTGTAAATGCTTCCTTAAGCTATCCATATTGAGCGGTGTAGAAAAAAGTTTTAAAAGAAACTGTGTCACCAACGAAACGTATTTTAAAAGAGCTTTGGGACGACTGAGTTCGATGCTATAGACAGCTAATAGATAAGCCTGCATATTTATACAAATATAGCCAGCTAAAGTTATTTCTAGCGTGGTACGAAAGAAACTTATGGGGCACCCTAATAGTTCATAATAGAGGTACACATGACCAGGAAATAATACTTTGCAAAAAGGAACTTGGTATTGAACGTGTTAAAAAAAATTCGCGCTTATTTCTACGTTTTACAAAGAAAATAGACAAACGTATATTTTGACACATAAAAATGAAGTTTCTAAGTTCATTTGTTAAAAAAGTCAAGTTAAAAGGTGTAACGATTTAATTTCGATGCGACCTTTTCATTTTGAAACGATTTATAGTCGATACATTAAAGTTTACCGAAATTTTATTGCCGAAAAAAAATTAGCTAGTTGGCAGAATGATAAAAATTTTTATTTGAAATCTAAAATTTGCTTACTTCAAATGTTTTCCGTTTCAATACAACAGTTGGCTAATGATTTTTAAATGTCTCTTTCTCATTGAGCTACGCAGTGTACTGAAGAAAAAGTAAATAGTAAAGTACAAATTATTACACAAGAGGAATTATTATGTACACGTCGAAATTCACGTGTTCGTTTCAAAATAGTCGTTAAAATAAGCGACGGCGAAGAATATTTCTAGAAACGATTAAGACAAATTTATTAGTCTAAAATACGTTTTATTAAATAGAACCTATATCGACTTTGCTGAACCTAAAACGTACGAGTATATTTTTTGAGAGAAGAAAAACTATAAATAGCAAATATTTTAATTAAATGTTTTTTAAATTTTTGTTTTTAATTTTTTGTAATTTTATTTCCCTAACAATTAAAATAAACCTAATTTTTGGAATTTTATTTTCGTTAAACCATGGAAGTAAAAGACGCGAAGAAGTTCCATCGACTCGATTATCGATGGAAAATGAAAAATGAAGAAATAGTTGAATATCCTTGATTATTCAACTGCGACGCTTAGAACGACGAGTAGAAAAAAGCATCGATCGGTTAAAGCGTTCATTTTATTCGCAAATAATGTGTCTCAAAGTCAAATTCTTCTTCAAATATTCAAACAACCGTAATGCTTAAAACGACATGTAGAAAGAAGAAAGTCGATAGTTTTATTCTCAAATAGATAATGTATTTGAAAGTAAAATTCTTCTTCAACTATTTGAACAATCGTGACGCTTGAAACAACGCGTCAAAAGATCGAAAGTCGTTCGTTTTATTCGCGCATAAATAATACGTCTTGAATTAGGAATCGTGTCTATCAAAAAAAATTGCGATTAAATGGCTCCAAGAAGTTACGGTCTAACGCTGAAAAATCATCGTTGAGACGTACGAAGCGAGTCGTACTGTGAAGCGATAAAAAGGGGCCAGAAATGGCAATAAACGACAGACGATAAAAAAAAAGAAGCAACGTCCGCACGCACGTCATGATACAAGCGTTATGCAAATCATTGTGCGTTGGCCTTTGCACGGAACGCGCACATATGGTTGGTCTCTGTGCGCCTGCCATTACAGTCCATTCATGAATGGTTCTATTGGCTGGTTCACGGATATGACATCAACCGGTTGATCGATGCCACGTGCGCTTTTTAAAAGCAAAAGTTGTTGCACTTTTAATATTTTGTGAATCGTAATAGTAGCATTTTGTGTTTTAAAAATGCTGTGCTTCGTTAGAATAAAAAGAGGAGGGGTGTTAAGAAATAAACGAACAGGCAGATAGCTCCGCGTTCATTCGAGAAGACCGATGTATCACGAGTCGAATAAAACGAAGTGTAATGAAATAGCGTCGAACTTCCATCCAAGTATAAATTCATTTCTTGATTTTTGTCAATTTTTAAATACTTATTTAGGATTTGTATTATTTGTTTCGATTATGCTTCTACGTGTTTCAGAAATTTCATCCTTCGGTTTTCGAACTGATCGATATGTTTGCTCCTTTGAAAAAATTGTAGACTTCTCGTTCTTCCTCTAAGCAGTAAAAATTCGAAAAAAAAGTAATATTACTGATGCTATTAACATATGTGCCTATAATTATGAAAGTCGTTTAAGTCATATATTTTTTGTTTTGAGATATTTAAAGAATTACATTTGAATAAATTAAAAAATATTTTTATATTATGTAAAATTTTAATTTAGAATTTTATTAGTCTTCGTTAATGAAAATTTATTATGAATATGAAATTTGATGTAAATCTCGTACGAAAATGTTGTTTTTAAAGTTTGGATTGCCTTAGACCATTTTCAAAATTAACTGAATGATCTATAAATGGCTTAAAGCATTAATATTATAATAATAACCTTCATATGCATTAAAATAAATGAAGCTACTTCCTGTGCACCTCTTGATGCTGTAGTTTCATCCTATACATATATCTTGACATTGTCATTACGGAAATTATGAAAACCTAAGTTATATACATACATGTTTCGCTTATAATAAGCTACCAAAACAGGGAGTTTTGAATACGAAAGTGCTTTTTGCAAATCAAATGAGATTTCATAATATTTCTTGGGATTCTCCTTTACATTTGCTGGTCTTTTGCAAAACATTTCCCAACTTTTCGGCACTTTTGACTTAGATCCCTTTCATAATTAACACTATATGAATTCCATATAATGTTGAAATAACAAGAACTATCTAACGGGTAATTCTAGACAATATCGTAAAAATTACATTGAATTAATTTAGTTCAAAATAATGTAATGTGAAATAACTGAAAGACCCATTTTTTTTTTAAATTTTCACTTTCATAATTATGAGCACATTTAATACGTTTATCTTAATACAAAAAATTCTGTAATTTTACCTACGTTGCTGTTGGATTACCAAAGTCTCCCGGTGAAGTTTCTATTACACGATAAATTGAATGAATTAATGTTGCTCGTAGTATTTACATGACGTCAATAAAGATAGATCGATTTTAAAATGATAAAAAAAACCAGATAGAATAACAGTGAGAAAAATGATTGAACATTAGTACGATAGAAACTCATGTTTCGATCTACAGCGCACGTCTGCTTCCTTGAAGCGTTATCAGTAATCAAATTTATGGCTACGGTTCTCGAGTTTTTGATGACACAGTTTGCAACTGTTCACTTGCTCTTACGTTTATAAACACGTGATCGAGTAACTGCTTCTTATTCTCAAGACGAACCGAGAAAAGAAGCGACCTTGGGTGCAGCATTATTTGGCACTCGAGACGATTCTGCTTCGACGCGACGAGCCTCTTATGATTTACAGCAAATGATTTTATCCACGAAGCAATGTATATGATCATCGTATCTTGATATTTGACGTAGATTCGCGTCTTAACAACAAACGGATCAAATAAAGTTCATCGAGCTACGACCTCAACTTGTTGACACAAGAATCGTAGTAATATTTCATTTTATCTTTAACTAGGCTTAGTTTCTTTGCAAAGACAAAAAAAAGTTTTCTCTTCGACAGCATACTGTCGAAGCTGCAGGTCAAAGTGTCTAGAAGTTATCACGAGTTTGTTCTAAATGCCCTCTTAATTGATTGATTAAACTGTTTTTACATTGTGAATGATCAAGTGGCTCTCTGTTTTTATACGAATTAATTAATGTGATTACTGAAATATTTTTGCTTAAAATCGTTCGTTACTGGAATCGTGTTGAAATCGACGCTAGTAATGCCTTTTCTACTGACCTTTCAATTGCCTAATTATTTGTCGAGTGAGATGAATAGAGAAAGACTCATTTTTGAAGCAATAATCTAGCTGATGCGACTCACTATAAGCAAAGCGCGATGATCCACCATGACGGATTGATAAGTCAGCTATCAAAATTATTGTTTTTGTGCTTCCTAGAAAATCAAGTAGAGAGCTTAGGAAATCGCTGAAACAATTTTGTCATGGATGCTTCGAGGTTCGCGCTAATCAAACGTGACAAAAGAGACGTTGTCGCTTTTCGAGCGCGAAGAATCGAGCCAAAGTACAGTGGTGAATTGATTCTTGTCCAATGCGGGGGTCACGTTTTACTTTATACGAGACACGAACTATCGAAGATTTTATGCAAGTTTAAAAGTGTGTCGTGGTTCAGGAATATGTTTACGTCTATACCTTTAAACATGCGTATTCTTTTTTTCAGAAACATTTCCATCTTTTAAGACTCTCAGTTTTGTGTATAAACGACAAATAAATCGTTTATATTTGTATTTTGCGCTTTTAATACAAAAAGGCTGAAAAATACGTCAAATGTTAATTACCGTAATACTGAGCAGTCTAAAAAGTATTGAGCCCTTTTCTCGCTAGATTTTGACTTAAAAAGGTTTAATACTTTTTCAATTACTTAATATTAACGTTTCTTATCTGTTTTAACGACAGATAAGTTCTTTATACATGTATTGTACACTTCTAAACAAAAAGACCGAAAAGTACGTCTAACGTTAATTATTCTAATATTAACGTATTCTACCTGTTATACTGTTGAGACGGAGTTGCACACGGATGCATAAAAAAATCATTACAAACTTCCTAGTTATGGTCAAAGAAATGGAGATCCGTTTTCTTGTCGAACATACTGCCTAGGAATCAATTTACTCAAATTCTGCGGTTCATAAATTTCGACAAATGAACAAACCGATACAAGCGTTTACACACTGACAAATTTTGATCGATTTTTGGAATATGGAACAACTTTTTATAGAACAGTCAATTCTATTACAAATCTCATGAAAATATTTCAATAGACGAGCAACTGTTCTCTTTGAAAGCCCGATGCAGACACACAATATATGCCAAATAAGCTACATAAATTTGGCATAAAGTTTTAGTTGGAAGTGAATTTAAATTTAAAATACGTTATCTGGGTAAATATGAAACTCGGACTTTAAAACCTTTGAATGAATTTGTAGTATTGAAATTAGCCGAATAATATTTACGTCAAGGCAGGAATAACAACCGATAAGTTCTTCGCCAGTGTACAACAAAAAAATGGTTATCAAAAGGACCAGTTTAGTTGGAAACATCCGGGCCAACAAGAGATAACTCTTAAAGCCAAGAAAAGATAGGAAAAATAAAATGAAATTATATTCTTCAGAATATTATAAATCGGAAAACTGCTTATTTACTATTTTTAAAAGTAAGACAAAGCTAAAGCTATTGTTATTAAGCACTAAGCATACATCTAAAATTAAAAGACAATAACAAATGCACCCCAGAAACAATTACACACTACAATGAGACTAAGTTTGGAGCAGACTTAGTCGACCAAATGGCGCGGAAATGTATTGTCAAAACGTCATTTTTCGATGGCTTCTCCAAGTATTCTTCAATATTTTGGATTTAATAGCAATAAATGCATGGATACTGCATAAAGAATGTGTTGGATCAAAGTTATCTGGAAAGGATTTTCTTCTTCAATTGGCCGAAGAACTTGCCGGTGAAGAAAAGGAAGACACACACAAAAATTGATTATCCGTCGCCAACTACTTCATAAAAACAAAAGGCTTGCTAAATCGGATATTATAAAAGAAACAAAAGCAATAATACCTTTACAAAATGTAAAAAAACTGTTTACAGAAAATCTATAAGCAAAATTATGTATATCTCTAAAAGATGAGCGGAATAAATGTAATATTACATAATGCTAAATATTATAAATTTTATGTACACAGACATTTCATAGTCTTTTTTAAGTTGTTTTTTAAAGAAAATGCTTGATTTTGTTTACGGGTCGATTTGATCGTGGTCCTATTTCTACCGTGTTGGTAGAGATAGAAATATATATATATAATACATATATATACCTTATATATGTATAAGAAATGTCGACAAACCTAATGTTAAAAATGGAATAAAAAATTAAAAATTCATACTGGCCATTAGGAATGATAAAAGTTGTATATTTGCGACTGTCTTCATTAATCGTTATATGAAAGTATCTATTCTTTAGGTCTAAAGTTCTAAAAATGTAAGCCCCTTATAAGCAATCTAATTGATATATATCTTTTATTATCTTTCATTATCTTTCATTTTTTTTCTAATCCCTATAGTCTATGCAAATTCGCGTTGCACCATTTCTCTTTTTAACTAAACTATTGGGTTTGCTTAATACGAGACCAATGATTGTAATATACCCTGGTGTAGCCATTCAATAATTTATGCATCTACTTTTTCCTTCTCTGAAGGCGATAATCTGCGTGGCCTGTAATACACTATTTCGTTATCATTTAGAACGATCGTCATCTTAATCTGTGGATCGAGCGTTCTTGACAGCTTATAATTATCGACCATATCTTGCAATATTTCCTGGCTATTCACGTTCGCAATATAATGTAAGTCTACCTTATTGACCTCTCGAACAATGTCTAAACCAATTCGCGATTCTCTAAAAATGATACGCTATTGTCCTTGAGCTTAAAAATTGAAACCTTGCCTTCTTTTATGTTAACTTCTACCGCATTCAAAAAATCCATACCGATCAACAAATCATGTCGCATCGATACGTCCGATACTAACTGCATCGTCATCGGATAAGCGATTTCGTCTAAAGTTACTTCGAAGACAATGTTACAATTTTTAGTAACGTTTACTCATTTCGGACATTTAGCCGTAATGTGACCATATACATTACTCTTGAAGCACTTGGTACCTTTCATCTTCTCGGGACAGTTTGCACCCATCTGTTTTTCTGTTTGTAGCGTCGTTGGCTAGCGGTGGGAATTTCACTGGATTTTTTCTCCTTATCCACTTTACATCTCAGCTTTGTTTGAACACTCTTCTTCATTTATTCATATATATATATCAGAAATTTCTTTTTTAACTCTTTTATATTTTTTACACCGTAAAGTATATATTGTATAACTGAACGTATCTGTACGACTGCTTGTGCAGCGATGTTAAACATTTTAAAGATGTATGTTTTCTTGGTACGATTCGTCATCACGTTTTCTTTTTTGCTAGAGTTCTTTGTGCACCTTATGACAGTTTGTTTAGTAAACTTTTGCAATAAATAACCTTTTATACTTTCATCCACTCGCAAAGTTTTGTCGTCTCTTTGAAATCGTTAAGCCATCGTCAAATATTTGCATTATCATCTCCGCTGAATGTAGTCATAGATTTTCGACATCTTTAAATATGGACATATATTTCGTACCCCCTTTTTTTAATCGTCGTGTTTCACAATTTTCTTCGTTTATGTTGTCGTCTTATAAAACGTCTTCTTCATCATCTTCTGAAATATCTTTTACGCCATTAACTTCATCGTCTTCTTTATCGTCTTTTGCTTCGTCTTGTGCGGCTTTTAGGCGTTTTTGAAGCACGTCTTTATTTCTTGTCGTCTTTAGCTTTCGTCTTTGAAGTCCCTTTCAATTCGACGAGTTTCATCTTCTTAACATCTCTCTGTTCATAATCTTCATCAATATCACTTATATATGCTTGTTTTTTAGTCATTTTGTAAAACATTTCGTAGTAGTAAAAGTCAGGAACAAAGATACTTTACAAAAAAATCCATTAAGATTAATTTTAAATAACTTTCCGAAATCTCAATTGTCTAGATCCCAGCTGAGCCTCCAAAATTGTAGGATTTTCGGATGTGGTAATAGAAAGAAGGAACTATGTTTTGTTTAGGGCAAAATTCAATAGAATAATAAATATGAAACGTGCTAATCGAGTGTCGCATAATTTTAATTTATTTTATTTAATTTTTAAAGAATTAAAAGAAATTATTCGTCGATTTCCACAAAAAACGAATTCGTTTTCTTTTTCTAAAACGCGTTGAGAAAGTCATTCGAATAAAACATACAGAAGGGAAACGTGTAAATAGAGACCTAGATATACATAAATATTTACTCGCACTAACGAAAGAGTTAAACAATAATTTGTTAAGTTAACAATATATTTTTAATCGAAGAGAAGGGAATGAAAAACTATTCCAAAATCGTCAGTGCATAAATACAACGCGTAAAATATAAGTTGAAAGTTTCGAAGAAATTTCGATATCTCTCGAAAGTATGTCTTTGGTACTTGTTGATATTAGCTCGAAATTCGTATCGTTGCTGAATCACTCCCACTCCTGGTTTGTATAATTTTTACTTGGTACGCACGTAGGAACCTGGATACATTTGTTCTCATTTTTTCAGGTACGAGATGTTTGCAAGGATTTGATCCTGTCGAACAGCCAGCTTCAGATGGTTATGCAAAAGTTGACGGAAGAGATCAATAAGGGCTTGTCAAAAGAAACGCACAACCAAGCCATCGTAAAGTGCTTCACCACCTATGTTCAGGATCTCCCCAATGGCACTGGTAATTTTTTTTTATAGTCATCATTCGAAAAGCCACTGTTAATCGACGCGTTACAAAACACTCGAATGTTTCACGAATTTGTTCGAAAGGCACGAAAATAAGCGCGTATTCGTTCGCATTCATCGATGGGGATATAATAAAATGTCAATCGATTCCACAGCCTCTAACTTTTTTTTTTTTAATGATCATCCATACTTGTTGACACGCACGTACAATTAACTCGACTTGCTCATTCGCTCGTGCATTCGTTCCTTGCTATTACAGAGAAAGGCAACTTCCTCGCGCTGGATTTGGGCGGTACGAATTTCCGCGTGCTACTGATCACCCTCGATGGTCAAAACTTTGACATGAAGAGCAAGATCTACGCGATACCGCAAAACCTGATGCTGGGTACCGGTACCCAATTGTTCGATCATATCGCTCAATGTTTGGCATTATTCGTGAAGGATTTGAATCTTCAGGACGAGGTCCTACCGCTTGGATTTACGTTTAGTTTTCCGTTGAGCCAGCACGGACTGACCAAGGGATATCTTGTTAGATGGACGAAGGGATTTAATTGCAGTGGTGTAGTTGGCGAGGATGTCGTTGCGCTTCTTGAGGACGCCATCAGTAGAAGAAACGTATGATTTCTTTGTCAATCATTTTGCCGTTTAATTATTGCATCTTATCGTTCCACTTTCAACATCGATGGAGTCCTTCTTGTCATAACTTTGACGTGTAAACGATTATATTCGCAGATCGAATCTTTTATTCGTAATATTCTTTTACGTCGTAGTATATCGTACGACACGCGATTGGAAGAAGATGTAATTTTACGTATTTACTAGGAATTTATCGTATTGATATTATAATATTTGATATTTCTTTTCTTTTTTGTAGGACGTTAAAATCGACGTTTGCGCCATCTTGAACGACACTACCGGCACGCTGATGTCGTGCGCTTGGAAAAATAGAAATTGCCGAATTGGTCTGATCGTTGGTACGTATCCGTTAAACACGACAACAGTGTTACAACTATCGATACCTGTTTCGCTTTCCAGAAATGAACGGATTAACTTTCCAAACGTCCGCGATTGGATCTATTCGCAACATGTTTCTCATCTATGAATTTTTCTTGACTCTAACTCTCTTTTGAACGCAACAGCTCAGTCCAGAATTGATGAAAAATTGGTCTTGTTTAAACAGGAACCGGCAGCAACGCGTGCTACGTAGAAAAAACGCCGAATGTTCATTGCGCTATCCCTGGCAATTATGCGGCGCAGAAGCCTTACATGCTGATCAATACGGAGTGGGGAGCTTTTGGGGAAGCAGGCGTACTCGATTTTATTACCACGGAATTCGATCGTGAGATGGACGAGAACTCTCTCTATCCCAAAAAGCAGCTCTTCGAAAAGATGATATCGGGCATGTATATGGGCGAAGTCGTTAGACTGATACTCCAAAAGCTGGTAAACGCTGGCGTATTGTTCGGCGGCAAATGTCCAAGCGATCTGAAGAAACGAGAAAAATTTTTCACCAAATACGTATCCGAGATCGAGAGGTGAATAACTCGACTTCAGCCTATTGAGGCGTTGAAAGACCTCGAGAAGAATAAACCGTGTCTATTTTCGTAACCAATCATGTCTTTCCAGCGATCCCAAAGGAAAATACACAAATTGTCGGGAAATATTGATGGAGTTAGGCCTGAGGAATGCAACGGACCAGGACTGCGAGAACGTGAGATACGTTTGCTCGGTTGTTTCGAGGAGAGCAGCTCATCTTGCCAGCGCCGGTATCTCAACGCTTTTGAATAAAATAGGGGAAAACAATGTTACAGTCGGTATCGATGGATCGGTGTACAGATTTCATCCGCATTTCCACGATCTCATGACAGCAAAGATCAGCGAGCTACAGAATTACAAGGTATTCTCTTCGATATTTTAGATCGATTCTGTCGAATCCATTGTATCGAATCATCAAAAAGAAAATAGGATGCAGGGGTGGATCAAATATAAGCCGGAATTATTGTTTACGAGTCGCGGAACGAACAACGAGCACGTTGCTTATGCCTGTGTAGGAGATCCCTCGTGTAGATGCCGTGTTGCTCAACGGATTATTGTTCTCACGAAAGAGGGCGTAAAAACGTCTAAAATGTAAAAAAAAACTTAAGGTACAGTTCGGTGGAAACATTCTTGAAAAGACTCAGCTGTACACGTAGCATAAGCAATTTTTAGAAGGACGAGAGTATGGAAATTCGACGACGATGCCGCTGTCAAAGCATTCGTGTCACGACCACTTATTTTACGATAGCGGTTTTTTACGATGAAGAAATTACTTATCCGTTGGAAAAAATATGTTTCCAAGTCAAGAGATTACGTAAAAGAATAAATGTCAAAATTTCTATCTTTATGATGCTCCCCCCAGGGGTATGTCGTCCACTGGTCATACATGCTGTGGGTAAAAAGGCATGATTCATAATACGTGGTTATCATTTCTATAGGTACTGCGTTAGCTAGTCTGTTGAAACATTATGTAGCAAATGCGTATCGCCATGCTACGCCGCTGTTTGACCGTCGCAGCGGCAATTTTTGATAGTTTCAAGGTATTATCCTTCTCGAGGAGAAGGAAGCACCATGACTGTCTGTGTAGGCAGCGCGATGCGATAGGGTTGAGGCTCCGAAAAATGGTACGATTCACTATTTACCGGGACCGAGCGAAAGCTGGCGACTCCACCTCCTCGTGGTGCCCCGTGGATGCGTGCCGAGACACGTAACGAAGAGAGTCGTCTCCTCCAGCTCTTCGGGAGTTGGAGGTAGGTTCAGTCGACAGCGAAGATTCGCGAACGACAGGGAGCAAGCGGGAGTTTTTCCAAGTTATGCGACCCAACATCTGTGCGTGCCGAACTTTTTGGCGGTGGTTTAGCTAGAGAGTGGCAGACCATCGGCATAGATAGAAATGCCTATTGTGATATAGATCAAACGGTCGGGGCGCACATACCATGACGCTTCGATAAATTAAAAAAATGCTGGCTTATGTTCGATTCACCTGACTGTTAAGCAGATCTGTAAGAACACGTAGAACGTTTAAAATATCCTAAAATAAATCGTCTTGTATTCCAGTTCGACCTGATGCTTTCGGAAGATGGCAGCGGTCGGGGGGCGGCACTGGTTGCCGCAGTAGCATCGCAGAAACGGTGAAGACGTCGATCGCGCAACAGTTATTTAACTTAGCATATATTAAATTATAATAAAGTAAGAATAATCACATAAAGTAACACATACCACATGGGAGCGTGTGAGCTAGGAATCGATACACGATACTACATGTATACATATATAGACCTTGTATATATTAGACCAGAAAATATGTAGCCTAAGTTACCGATCGAAACTTAAGTGGTCTTAAACGGCTCGAAGAATACTTTAGTTTTTAATATCGATCCTCTATACGAACTGAAGTTACATACACATGTAACAGATTCTATCGTTGATTTATACGAAGCGGGTATCGGTACGAAGATCGTTGATGACCTTTTTAAAGTCAAAACAGTACGGAAGAGAGCGAGAAAAATCACAAACTCTCGCACCAGAGGCAAAGACCGCTTCTCGATTCTCACACATATAAACACATATATACACACATTTGTCATTGTTTCTTTGTTACATATTTTGATACGCACGTAAAGTCAACCGTTGAAAACAGAAGAAAGCAACAATACGAAGCGACACCAACGTTCGATAAAAACAGACGAAGACGCGTGGTCCGTTCGATGCCGAGATCGCATCGATAGAGAAGCGTTTTACTGCCAAAAATATAGCGAGGAGAGGGAGGGAGAGAGAGAGAGAGAGAGAGAGAGAGAGAGAGAGAGAGAGAGAGAGAGAGAGAGAGA
>JAITYT010000151.1:1167231-1180769 GCA_025433975.1 Liostenogaster flavolineata
GGAATAACTCGTTCTCGTTCAACAACTGAACAAATCTTGTTCATCGAACGAGATGGCAAATAATGGATCATTTTTATATAAAAAATTGAGGTTTATTCCGCACTTAAAAAAACGGAATTTACTTTACTGCCAACCGAGTACCTCCATTAATCTGTCAATTGTTTATGTCGCACATTTACATCATTTTTAAAAATTCATTTTTTGCATAATATCGCGTATGTGCATCACGTCGAAAAAAAAATTAAAAAATATTATACTGGAAAATAAAAATAATAATTATAATTATTATTTTTCTTTTAATTGATTGTGCACACGGAAGAGTGTTTTCAAATACGAAACTAATCGGTTAATAAATTAAAAGAAGTCCCGAAATCTGAAAAAAAAGCTTTTACACCGTGAAGGTGATTCTTTTAAATAACAACATAATTCTAATAGAGACTGACAATTCGTGGCTTCTATCTAAAATCTCTAACAAATTACAAAGACGCTTTCGCGTTGAAGTCTGAGAAAATATTCACGTTGCAGTTTACCTGCTTTTCGGATTTTTGGAGCAAGGAAAATGACGAGGACCATCGAATCCTTAGCAATTTGTAAGTTCGGATACAACTCCAGATACACGCCGAGTACGCAGGTTCGAATGGCGCAGGTCTCTCGTGTGCGCAAGTAAAAAGCGTCGACACTGTCCCCTGGCGGAGTACGCGAGAAAGAGCTTTGACAAAACGTCAAAGTTGGAAAGCTTCGTTGTCACGAGGCAGTTAGATAGAACGAGAAGTGAGAGAGAAGGCGTTATATTATCTGGCAAGTGAAGAATGATATGTTATGCAGCACTCGAGGAAACTACACGCGTATTGGTGCCAATTGGAGTTAGCGAGGAATCTCCGAAAGTAACATTTCCTAGAGTATAGAAAAATGATCAGCGGCATTCAAGTAGCTTTGAAGAATGCCATTGACGTGGTAAGTGATAACCAAGAAGATAAGAGCACCCATTCCGCTCCACTCCTTCCTCCATAACATCAACTACGTCGATTTCTGTTAGATAGAAATTGGTCGATGTCACTGAGAAAATAGGACGCGTCTTTTTAGAATTCGCTTCTATATACTCGCGCATGTACCATCGATCGTTTCAATGTTATTTGCAGCACAGCCGTTTCTCCTCGAACGCTTCGGCCTTCGTCTGCTCCTAATGCACGTGTCATCAAGTGTTTCTTATTTGTTACTTGGTATTCTGCAATCAGCACTCTTAAGATCTTTAGGGAGTTTAAATTCGTTCTCATTTTTGAATCGAAGTAATGGAAAAAGGATCCTTTGGGAAGAACAATAACAATTGTTTGGTAAAGACACGCACGCACGTACATACGCACACACGTGCCTGTGTTGTAGCTTGCAGATCTACTTATATTCGATATACTGTTGAGAAAACACGCGTGACCTTCCTTGTATATTTTACGCATATCGGCTCTTTAAATTTCTAATCGCGTCGTAGCGATATAGACGCAGTTGGCAATTGTAAAAATTGTCACCGTAAGATTAGCACGAATTATTTTTATCGCAAAGTTAAGTAACACGCGCGTTTGCGTGCGGCTTACGACGAAAGCAAATGTTTAGTATTAAACCAACCGAAAATTTATGTATACCGTGACCGGTCCAAAGATCTATTCCTAAAAAGTTGTCTTTTACCATTGGCTAAAAGTTAATTTTATATCGAACCGATAATGAAACGATTTTTACAAATCGGCAAGAAGAATTTAGATTCTTTTTCCAAATACATTGTAAACGTGAACAATTCCAAGGAAAGTTTAAGAACGGTCATTTGGCCGGTCTTTGGTAGATTTAATGTTAAAACACATGGCAAGGAGATTGAAAGATTATGTAATTTACAGATAGCACCGCCGGCAACGCCGTTGCAGGATTTTACGTATCATTGGAAACAGCTTATGAACTTCTACGTGAACCATCTAAACGACTGCAAGGCACCGATACAAACTACCAGTATTCCTCGTCACATCGATAGATTGCTGGAGATATTGCTACTGGAAGAGAAGACGGAGTCTGATCCCGGTCCATGTTTGGAATATTTACTGCAACACAAACTGTTAGACCTACTTGCCACATTGGCAAGCGCCGAAACGCCACCAGGAATGAGAATCATTTGCCTCTCCTTCCTGAGAAAACTGCTGGCAAGATCGAAGTATCCTCTGCTAGATCACGCGGCGATTTACGGGCCGGTGCAACGACTGGTCACTCTTTGTAATGGAACATCGCCATCTCCGATCGAGACGGAGGAGATACAGTTCCTCTTGACGCTTTGCTTTCTAGTCTGTAAGTACCCTCACATGACGAACATGATAAACAACGGAATCGTGGCGTGTCAACCATGCGACCCCCGGCGAGCTAGTTTCGACAACAGGCTGGACGTCGAAAAAGTCACCTACATGCCAGCTAGAAGAAGAAACAATTCCAATGCATTGTTCGAGCCTTTGAACACTCAGGCTATAACGTTGATAAATCCAAATTTATTCAATCAGGAGAGTGACGGAGGACCACCGGGTTCTAAAGACGAGTCGTTGTACGTCAAGAGCGACTTATCAACGACGTCGAAAGACACAGATTGCGTATCGAGATCTCCGAGTCCAGCGATTCAAAATCCCACTTGCGACTCACCTAGCGTGATGGTGGTGCCTATTTGTAGCGCGCAAAGCGAAGCGACGTTCGATGCCGAGACTTCCGAGCAAATTGATTCGTCCGTGAGCGAGATAGAGGCGCAGTTGGAGACCCTAAGGAATTTACGACTGAACAAGGATAATGATATTTACGAGAACATCGATTCCACGAATAACGATAACGAACGAAGTCTGTCGATGTCGTTGTCTCAAACGCGTGAAAATTCAGAATGTCTTCTATTGGATATTTTAATGAGCTATGTGAACAGCGCGGTAATTAATTAATATACTTCTTCTTGTGGTGACGCGAAGCCTAGTCGAATACAAAGGAAAAATTGTTTCTTTCAGGATAACACCGTAAGGATAAGAGCCTGCGAAGGTATAATGGTATTGGCGTCGTTGGAGGACTCGTCGTTCGCGCGGATCGTAGCGCAGAGCGAATTGCCGTCGATCGTGACCGATCGTTTGGAAAAACTCTTCAAAGCTATACCGGCTCACGTTGATCCTAACGAGATCGATACCGTAGAGGTGACGTGGGGCCTAGATTCACCATTATGGACGAAAGATAAAAAATTTCCCGGTTGCAGGCAGGTCGCCGCGTTCTTCGTGTGGTTCGATTACTCTAACCAACTGATAAAAGAAGCTCATACCGATGTTGCTAAGGTATTGGCCAAGAACATAAGGTCGCACTTTTTCGATAAGATAATTACGCCTGCCCTGGCGGATCATCACGTTGTACTTATCACGGCTCTACTTACGAAATGTTTGAAGGATCTCACGGCATCTGTATTATCCAACGGTAGGTACGAAGGACCAGTGTGAATTTGTACAGAAGAAAGGAAGTATTTATAGTTTCTTTTTCCGTAGAGATAAGTCATTGGCTTGTAGGGCAGAACAGACAGCCCGAAATTCCAAACGTTTGGATGTCTCCGGTTCTGCATAGATTAATCGATAATTGTTATACGGAGAGCGACGAATTAACCGTGGAGACGCTGAAGTTATTCGAAGAAATGATAGACAAAAGGAACGAGCATACGCTGCATTGTCTCGTATTGGTGTATCTGATAATGAGAGGTTACTACGACAGTACAGCCGCGGATAGTGCCATCACGACTTGGAGCGACGAGGAAGATGAACGAGAAAGAGAAAGAGAAAAGAAAGGTGTTTTAGGTCTGTCCTGTGAACGAACTTATAGTAGAACTTTAGCACCGAGTAATATCCACAGAATCATGAACTGGTAAGCGTCGCGAGCGGATCCATTGCCTAGCGCTTGACTAATTGAAACTTCGTAATAATCAACATATGTATGAACGTTACAGTTTCTTGTCTCTGGTGCCTAGATTTCTCCAAACGGATTCCGATATTAATAGATATGAGAAATATATGGTAGATTGGGAGAAGCAGTACTCGACGGTGCTGAGAGATTGTTCTCTGATGTCGTGGCCTTTGGAAGCAGTTACGCACGATGATTCGGCTAGTTCGGATTCCAGACCGGAAGCCGACCATGGCGCAACGAGATTTTACATGGGTCCTTTTCTGACTATGCTTCTTGATAAAGTCGGTAACATGCCAAAGCAAAAATACGATATTAATTTGCAATTAATGGTCGTGATTTCAAGGTTAGCTCTGTTACCTCATCCATACTTACACGAGTACTTATTAAACCCGCTACTACCGTTAGTGCCTGGCACGAAGAATCTTTTCATGTATCTGCAAAGGGTCGTTAAACAGCTCGCTAACGAGGTACCAAAGACACCCAACTACAAAGAGATATTAAAGAAAACGCGAGAAGATTTATTGGAAGATTCTTCGCACAATAGGTATGTATTTTTGTTCGCAATCTCAAGTCACTGAACGTTTCGGACCTTCTTCTTTTTAAATTACAGTGGAAAGGACGACGTTCTTTTCAGAAGTGTCATTATCATAGAAGAATTTTGCAAGGAACTCGCCGCAATAACTTACGTTAAATATCATCGTTCTATAGGATAATGGATGCCGAAAGAGAGAAACTTTACGAATAAATATAAATATGTCACTACTGTACTGCACACGCATTCAACCGTGCACTCACACCTACACACGCGTGCGCGAAAGTAATATGTGTATGCATATACATGTACATATATTGTTGTAAATGCCCTTAGGCAGAAAATTGTTTTTTTTAAGTATTTGTACGATGTACACAAAACGTAAACTAAGTGAAATAGGAATAAATCGATATTGATAATAATGTCAGCTGGAATATTTAAATACAACTCATACCAAAAGACATCGTAACAATCGAGAACTTTATTTCGATAAACGAATGGGAAACATAACCTCTTCGACGAAAGTAAACAATTCCGCGTAGAGCGTTTATAGAACTAGCGATCGATGGAAGATCTCGCGACCGTCTGCGTATCTGCGCTGATCGATGACATCACTTTTCATTTGACTGGTATCCATTGTAAAAGCCAATCTGTCGTCAAGGTGAACAACGAAAATTTATTGACGAAAGGCGATTTATGTTTTTTACCTAACCTCAAAGCCTGGAGATGCGTTTTCGGAGACCAGTTTGATTACGACGAATCCTGCGCCACTATTTTGCAGCACTGCTCACGATTACGTGGTATCGAAGCGGAAGACGATATTGTCCTGGACGAGCAGGTAAAGATAAAGAGACTCTATGCGTTGTTAATTCTTTCATCTTCCGCCAACTCGACATCTAACAGTTGCAGGTTATGTTGTCGTAACATGTCCTATGTTGACGATTTTTGTTTTTTCAGGTTTTGCGGTCGCTGATTTCGATCAGTAACGCCTGGTCGACAAAGCTGGGAAAATGTACACTGCAAAGGGGACGAGTTTGTTTGTTCCTCGACAGAGAGCATACTGTCAGGACGATTATAATATCCGCGATAAAGAATGGATTTTCATTTGGGCAAAGTGCTCGAACTGATAAGAAAGTCTACTTGGAGTTTCAGTATGATGAAGAGTCGGAATTGTCTAGCACGAGATTACGTTTGATACGAGATATCACGGCTAGAATCTTAACTTCGCAAGGATATCTTGTATCGGATGAGGTTTGTTCTGCTTCGTTTGTGTTTACAAGTAAGTCGCATGGAAAGATGCCGGATAATTGTGAGAGGTACGTGTGTGGTGTTGTTAAAGATGTAAAGACGAATGCTAAGATAACGTCTTTAACTTGGGAGAAGTACCTGGCAGGCAAAAGCAGCAGCATTTTAGTTCGACGTGACCTGGACATTCCCACAGCAGAGGAGGGACAGGTTCGAGATACTACGTTGTCGAACATGGCCAAAGCTATCGCAATTTTCGAGCTGATAGCTATCAAGCCAAGTCGATCTGTATTTGTCAATGACGACATGACTGTGAAGAATCATGTTGCCAATACGAGAGGTAATTTCGATAAATTAAACGATTCAATCATGATCGGATAAATTAGATTAAATTAGAAAGAATCAAATGGAATCATCGATGGAATAAATTATATACAAGAGAAACACGTTTCAGGTGCGTCTTTCGTGTTGTACAATACAGCAAGGATAGCCACTATCATTGAAAAACACGAGGAAAGAATATCGAGAGGAACGTATCCTAGTTTACTTAACGTCGAAATGGTGGATTTCTCTCTCTTGAACGCAGAGGTAAAAATTATTCGCTCTTTTAATCCATTTCATTTCAAAGTTTTTATTCAACATACTACCCTTTTCCGCAAGTAAATGACAAAATTTGAACAATAATAAAATCTCACTTAGCAATACTATTTTTTTATTGTATGTAATAATGATACTGATAATTGTGTATTATAATGCAACACTATAATGTGCATAAACATTATTAACAAATTTGGTCCTTAATATAATACGTTCACGAGTGAGCCCTAAAGCGTTTCTTCAACGGCCGGGTATTAACAAAAAAAAAGCTATGATTAGATCCGCTTTTACCACCAGTGGCACATCCCGCCTAATGGGACAATCGAGAATGTACCACCGAATATATACTCCGCCGTGAATGTGTTAATGGGTTAAACGTATTACGCGTATAAAGCTATTGTCGTTTTGCAGGAGGAATGGGAACTTGTATATAATTTCATTCTGGGCTATCCTCAATTGATCAGGAACTGTGTCAGGCACGAACCAACATTTTGCACTTGCCCTCAAGACGTGTGTCTCTTTCTGCTGCGTTTGTGCCAAAAGTTCAGTGTCTATTATCGAAAAACTCGAATATTAACCGTAAGATAATAAACTAATGATATTACCTTATGATCGTCGTAGACATTGAAATAAAAACGACGTTCTTTTTAGGAAGGGTACGATCATTTGTATTCTAAAATGGTAGCAAGAATTTATATGTTAAAGACACTCAAAATCGTCCTTGAAAATGCACTTGGAATTCTAGATATCGAATCTATTTCTCGAATGTAACGAAGCGTGGAAATTATCACGATGACGAATTCGAGCAAGGGGAAGCAAGAAGAGAACTGTGTCAAGGTACTTTTTGATTATTAGATTGATGATATGTCGACATATCCTTCGTTTCTAGAAATATTCATTTTTATACGAATGTGTGAATGTGATATGAATTTTTGAATGCTACTTCAAAGCGATAATTTTCATTTTACTATTCACGTTATTTTCAGGACATTGCTTAACTTGATGAGCAAGAGACATTAAAGGGCTCGTTGACTGCAACGAAAAGCATTTGTATATATACAAGCTCTACGTGGGCTCTTACACTTTCAAAATAAAAGTTCTCTTAAGAAAATCTCAGTGAATCTAAATGCAACGACTGCGAATTGTTTAAGATCCAAGGGTTGCATAATATTGTCAACGCTACTTTTTGAAGAATAAACTCATGCTACTTTTAAAATAAACGAAAATTTATAAGTTAGTCACGTTTGATCAATAATCTTCGACACGTTACGTATTTTTATATAGGAGGTAAAATAATGTACGAAGACAACGGATAATAAAAATTGTTTATTTAAAATCGAAACAAATATCGACACATCATTTGCAGATTATTTCGTTTTAGAATATGTAAGCAATATCGTATCGATCTTGGAACATTCATTCGAATGAAAAATCAATTACAAATTATACGTTGCACGCGATTAAAACGTTCGATCACTTTTTTTTATTTCCCCTATTTCTTTGTATCCTTTGCATTCAAAATCAATCAATATAGTCAATGATCGATGTTTTATTAAAATTATATTCGAAAAAATTGTATTAGAATCTTTTTACGAGTTTTGGTAAGTCTTAAGCGATGGCCAATTTGATCGTTCGATCGCATATTAACTATTTAAATAATTTATCAGTAATTATAATATACGATTAATAAACATTTTTAATTAGCACGAACTTAGCTGCGCGTTAATTATACGCGACGTTGTTAATTGCTCTTGTTATGACGATATCAACATGTTTGTGATGTATGGTATACACCAGGGGTCGGAAAACGCGGATCACGAGTCGCGTTTGACCACTTGTATGCGGCTCTTTACAAATAATGACTATGTACGTTAGCGTAGGCATTGCGTTATTACTAGTTCTTTCTTTAAATATCCTATATAAATTTTAAATAAAAGATTTGTGATACAGGAACTGTAAGTTTTATGAAACTGCTCCTGGTTCCCCTCTGTCACTTTGTAATGTCGTTCCGTAGAGAAGAAATGGCGCAAAATTTTCCACAGGAATCATCTTTGCAAACATTATTATTTTACAAATTTAACATTATAGTGAAGGAAAAAGTCAATCAAGTACATGTCTAATTCTATCTATCACGTAATACTAATTCTTAGTTTTAATCGACTTCTAAAACAGATTTCTTGTAAATTTGGCTTTTCACTAATGAGTTTGCCGACACCTGATATACACCATTGATACGTTACCTACAGGCTAGTAGAACTCTTCTTTTCATTTATTTAATATTTTTTAGAAGCGTATAATTTATATTATTACAAAGGCCTACAAGGGTCCGCAACAGTTTTTCAAGTTTACTTTGATATCCTTTTGTGCGTAATACGTTTCAAAATATTTTCTCACGCGAAAAGGCAAACATCGTATGAATTGAGCCGCTGATAAGTTTGGGTGCTTACGTACTCCATGCTCGCAACTCATTACTGCAAAAAAGGCTTGCAAGGATTTTTAAAATTTGCGTCGATAACTTTTCGTGACATGTTCCAAAATATTTTAACAGGCAAACCATGATTGAACAAAATCGAAACTAGGGATTGGCGCGTTGATCGATTTCTCGTTTCTTTGGTGTCAGCGATTGGCTGACGATTTTCTAGTATCGCATGTAATCCACACTCGCTACTCGCACACTACTGTGACAAATATCTTTTCGCGAGACGTTCTACAATATTTAAACAAGAAAACGATGGTTGAAAAGAATTGAAATTAGGAACCAGCGCGTCGTTCGATTTCTTATTTCGAGTTCAACGATTGGCCAATGTATTCCAGTTCTCACGTACGACATTCGCAACTCACTATTGCAAGAAAGGCTCCTAAGAATATGCAAGGGCTTTTAAAATTTATATCGATATCTTTTCGCGCCTTACACGTCTCAAAATATTTTCTTATGAGAAGAGACAAACGTCACACGAATAAAACGTTGGTCGAACCAAATCGAAATTGAAGACTAGCTCGATTCCTCATCTCCAGTTCAACGATTAGCTGATGAATACCAGTGCTTCTGTATGTATTCCACACTTACAGCTCATACCACGATAACAAAGATTCAAAAGCCCACGAGGGTTTTCTAAATTTACATCCATACTTTTACGGGGTACGTCCCAGAATATTTCAACAAGCGAACGATGAATTGTGGTCGATGAAAAGTTTGATCTAGCAAAATCGAAATCGAGGTTTGGCGCGTTGCTCGATTTCTTATCTCCAGTTCAACGATTGGCCGATGAATTCTAGTGTACTCCATATCTGTGTTCGATGAAATTTGATCGAACAAAATTGAAATCGGCAATCGGCACGTTGGTCGATCTCTCTTCCGGAGTTGAGCGAGCGACGAACTCTTGCTAATAAAAACTTTTTAAAGAAAATTTCTACAAATAAAAGAACGTGCAGGGCACCGCGAGGTCGAACTCACGTCAGTCCGATACCCGCTAAAGTCACGCGCACGCATCGTGCGTCGAAGAGGGACCTAAATTTATCAAATATTTACAAACCCACAGAAGTCCGAAAATCCACAAAAATCCACGTTCGTTTGACAGCCGACAATATAAAAAGTACGCGACCAGAACGAAGCGATCGAAAGGTACAAAGGATAGAACGGGGAAAAAACGGATAACAACTCGTGGCTCTTTAAATCATAAAAAAGTACTTTCGCCCTCTCGGACCGTCAGGCTAGCGATAATCTCGCTCCTTATCGACTAACAACGCGAGCCTCCGCGATAATCGATTACGTATCGGGATTACGTGTATGCGTGCACATAGGTCGTATAAAAAATGGAGGAGGGAGGCCGTGGAAGGTGGAGCGCGTCCGTGAACTCCACGATGACGAAACGATGTAGTCGAAACGACGTGGAGGAGTAATCGAACGTCGTTTGCCGGACACACCGGAGAAAAGATCAAGAACGAAAAACAAACGAACAAAAGCAAGAACAAAAAGAGGACAACAATAAAAGGAGAGAAATAAAGTGGCGAACGACGCTCGCGTTCGAAGAGGATCTCACTGTGCGTCAAAACATGTCACGCACAATGACGGCGCCTTGAGTAAGAAAAGGACGGAGAAGCATGCAACGCGAAAGAAAGAGAAAAAACAGATAGCGAGAGAGAGACAGCACGGGGCCCAGCTGTTTGTTTTGTTTTCGGGCATGAGATTCACGTGACCCAACGTCTACGGCGGGCAGTGGCGGCTCGGCGATGATCGTGACGTAACGCGCACGGTGATTGGCCCGAACGCTGCTCTCGCTTACCGGCCGGCCAATCGGAGCCGCCTTTGGTCGCCGTCGTCGCGCCGCGGCTCATATCGCGTCGTTGTCGTCGCTTCGTCGTCCACCTCCACTATTACCACTACCACTACCGCGACATCATCACCACCACCACCTCCTCGTCCTCATCGCTGTCGTCGTCGTCGTCATCGTCGTCGTCGTCGTCGTGGTGTCGTGGTCGCGTCGTGATCGTGGTCGTCGCCGAAACGCCTGGACACCACAAAGTGTTTCTTCCTTATCACAAAGAAACGTTCCGCGTCGACGAATGCGCGACAGTGTCGAGCGCAACGCAGTATCTACGAGGTACTAAATTCCTACATTTTATTCGTCGTTGGTTCGAAGTAATCGGTGTCGTTGTTTCTATCGTCATCGACATCGAGGTCGTCGTTGTTGACGGCGTTTTTTTCCAAACGACGTCGATCGGTCCTTCGGTTTATCGGTTAAACTTCCTTCTCTTTGTCCGCTCGACTTCTCGTTCCCTTGCTTCCATAGCCTCGTCTCGACCCATCCCCTCTCCCCTCGCCTTCTTTCGCCAACGACGCAAAACCCGTGCGATACGTACATCAACGGAACCTACCGCGAGAGAGAGAGAGACAGAGACAGAGAGATAGAAAAAGAAAGGAGAGAGAGAGAGAGAAAAGTACAATATTTTCCCGTGGATCGTTTCCCCTTCGTTTTGTCGCTTCTTTGTTTCCTGGGTAGTTTTTGAAATTTTAGCGCGTTACCGATCGAAAATCGTTCCTTTTCGGGGATCGATATCGATGACGGGAAGTAGAGGAAGGAAAACATAGAAGGGCAACGACGATAGAGGAGTAGGATCGAAAGTAGTGGAGTCTCGAGAGCGGGTATAGTACGTCCGCTTGCACTTTGCCTCAGTGATCGGCGATGGTAGCCGTAGAGAGCCGCAACGCGACGCCTGTTAAACTCGTACGAAGCTGGCACGAATAAATATATCTTCCTCAATTCGGGCGCGATCGTCGACGTTCGTGCGATCACGCGAGTGAGCGTGTACCGCTGCTGGTCAGACCGGTGGGTACGCGCGGGGTTCACGTCGCTTTGGCAATCTATCCGCGTATGTCTACCAGTAGTAGCAAAACCGCGACAGTAGAGCAGGTCGCTGACGCCAGGCGTCTAAACCTGCTTTCGACGCTCCTACGAACGACGAGACTCTTTTGGCTCTTTCCGTCGTTCTTGTCGTCGTCTTATCGGTTTTATATTTTTTAAAATTTTTTATCTGGACGTTACATTGCAACTCGTCGAATTCCCCCACGCAGGTGGAATTATACGCGCGTTTTTTCGCCCTCCTTTTTCTTTCTTTTATTTCCCTTCGTTCTTTCGTACTTGAGACACGATGGGATTTCCTTTTCTTTCTTTGTAAAAACGCAAGATTTATAAACATCGAGTTTAAAGATTTTTCAGTTTTAGGCAAAAATAAAAGAGAATAAATAACAATAAATAATGTATAATAATAAATAACGGTAATAGACGATAGTAGCTTTTTTCAAGTCGCACGTCCGAAAGCGAATAAATTCTCATTGGAAGGTTGTCCTTCTATCGGAAAAATACGCGGAACGAGTATTCGTGCAACTTGTTAGGACATTACACTCTTCCTCGTGCGGAGAAACCGCATGGAAGGCTCGTGGCTTGTTGTCGGCCGCGCCGTAATGGGTGCCCCGTCCTCTCGTTGCGACGTCGACGGAGATAAAACGCGTACGAGATGATTACAGCTTCTGTTAAGCTGAATGTTCTTAACGACATAAGGAGGGGAACAAAGGGAGGAACAAAGGGCGCGAAAATTGAAAAAGAAAGGCGGAGCAACGACGACTACAAGATCGGCGCGCGTGGTGCATCGTTCTCGACCCTGACGGAACGGCACGAATTCTCGCGAAAGCGAAGAAATCCACGTAGCGTTTCTTCCTCGAAAGAAAAATTCTAAAAAAAATGATTCCGCTCGAAATTCCTATTTCGAGTCTCCTACTGGAAATTTGCGTCTTTATTGCAGATTGTTGATTGCGGGGAGACAGTGGGTTGATGACGTATGAAATTGACGCGTTTATTCGCGAAAGCATTGCCCCGCGTTCCTTCATGGTGATGGTTCCATGATATTAGCGTTACTAGTAGTAGCGATGATGGTAGTTTCACGATATTATTACTACGAGTAACGTTGATGGTGGTTACACGGTGTTATCGTTACCAATATCGATAATGGTTCCACAGTGTTATTTTTAATAGCAGGGGTAGTTATGGTTCCATGATGCCACTGCTGTCAGCAGTGACGACGTTGGTTCCACAGTGCTATCAGTACCACCACTGTCGGTAGTGGTTCCATGGTGTTATTACTACCAATACTGATGGTGGTAGTTCCGCGGTATTACTATTAGGTGGTGCGCCCGGTATACGACAGCGACGAGCAAAACCGAGTCGAGTCGAGTTGAGGCGAGGCGAGGCGAGTCGAAATCTCGCGCGCTCTCAAGGTCGATGCGCTTCGTCCATGTTTTCGAGCGGTAGGTCGCGAACGTGAAGTTGCACCTCCTTTCCCTCCCACTATCTTGCCCTCTCTCTCTCTCTCTCTCTCTTTCTCTCTCTCTCGTTCCCTCTTTGCCAAGAATAAGCGTCGTTTACGGCCAAGTTCCTCTTCCGTCTTGATCAAAGGAGGGAATACGTCGCTCTTAGTTACGATTTTTTTTTTAATCATAGATACCGTCCTTTTCTCTCTTCTCTCTTCGGGCTGTGGAAGAGAGCTGGGGTCTTTATCGTCGGCTCGAGTGTACTGCGCGGTATCACATTGATGACGTCCGGAATTTACAAGACAAAAGAGGAGGAAGAAACGGCGCGAATTTTCTACCAAATCCGACGTCTTAAGAAGAGACCTTCGAACGAAGAGAAAATCAACGAATAAAAACGAGAAAGAGAGAGAGAGAGAGAGAGAG
>JAITYT010000151.1:1190499-1201490 GCA_025433975.1 Liostenogaster flavolineata
TTAACACTCAACCCTTGTCATCGGTCCGTGCAATTTTCTCAGTTTTGTTTTAGGTTATCGTTTGCTATTCTCATTTTATTTTAATTTTTTTCTTTTTTCAACCGTTCTAAAAATGTCAAAAAACTTCGTCCAATCACGACTGATCAACGTTGTCCAAATTGACCTAAGTTATGCGCTGCATCTTCGTTCTCGTTCTCTCTAAATGATTGGAAGAGACACGTTCTGTGTTAGCAAGCAAGGAGCGTAAGAGAGAGACGATTCCAAAAAAAAAGAAAAAAATTGCAAACGAAACGCGCGTCGATGAGAGGCACGAAAGCTGTAGAGAGAGAGAGAGAGGAATACACATGTAAGAGAGAGGGTGAGCACACGTACATAAGAATGGCAGGAGGAAAAGGGAAAGAAGAAGTACGTAGGATAGGAAAAATGGAAAGATTTAATCGTCGAGAACGGGTTGGATCCTTGTAAAGTCTCTAAAGGTTCCGAAGAGACCAAAGAGCGAGAGCGAGAGAGAGAGAAAGTGACAGAGAGACAGAGAGAGACAGTAAACGTACATACATGCCCCGCGAGTGAACGAAGAAAAGGGAGGGGAAGAGGAGTAGCGTGGAAAGGAGCGATGGATGAAGGGTGTTAGAGGGTGATGGACAGAATGGAGGCGTGTCACAGAGAGAAGCACGACCTATCGATTTTTTCTACCCCGCCGAGGGCATACGACTGAAATGGTTGATGAAGAGGAGAAAGCGGGGTAAAAACACGAGCTTAAGGAAAAAAAAAAATAACAAAAAAGAGAGAGGAAGAAAAATTGGAGAGCGTGTAAGTATAAGAACGATCACACGTAGAGAGAAGAAGAGCGAAAATTAAAGGAAAAAGTAATAAAAAAGAAAGAAAAAAGGTGGAATAAGCGTATTTCATTAATCGACGCTTCTCGACCAGCGTTGGACGAAAATTAATTCGATCGAGGATCGTGGATTCGATTAGCTTGAAATTACGTTCACGTTTAAGGATTACGAGGTAATTCGGTGGTCGCGATTGATGCGATGATCGTTAATCCTTTCGTTACGAGTGCCAGATTTATTCGGTGACCAAGAGATGACTTCAACAAACAAGCGTCGGATATATCCGACAATGAATTCTGTTGTATCTATGGTTATCTTTTGATCCGACGCGTATCAAATCTATCACGTATTAAAAATATAAACTACGCTTTGGTTGTAGTCATCGAGCCGAAAATTTTATTTTTTTTATCTTCAAGAGCGGAAGAAAACAGACTCCAAACACTGAGCACGAAATAATGAAATAAATTAATCAAATCGCAAACGTTCATCCAAAAGAAAAATCCTTTCTCTTCGGCCTTTTTGCCGAACACATCCGGATCACAAACGATAAAAGTAATTTTTTTATCACTATTGTACAATTTTTTATTATTTATTGCGGTAAGAAATCGAATACGTTTCTTAAAAAGCGATTATGAATAAAATCGACCCGATTTTTCAACCAATTATTTCATTATGTTATATTTAATGTCTCAGTTTCTTTTATATCATTATCGAATAAAATGCTTATAAAATATGCTTAGAAAAATAAAATTTTGTAAAACTCGCATTGGCTCTACACGAGTTTTACAATCGAATAGTCGAGTATCGATTATTCCGTGACTCCTTTCGTACGATTTTTCGATCGTGGAAGAAAAAAGAGGCAGGTATATAAGGGTCGATTTTGCCTCGTCTAATGGTATATAATGGCGTATCGTCGCCCGTTATGGCCGAAAACGAACGATCTAATGCAAGCCGTACGTACGTACGCGCGGCGAGGATATCGCGAAAGTCGACCGATGCAGGTGCATAAGTATGTGGCACGCACAACGTACGTAGAGGGCAACGACATCCTGCCCTAAATTTGGCTCGGCTGTAAAATAAACTCGCGTGCGTCGTAGTAAATCGAATGTCTATCCAGCACGCGTCTGTGTCTATCGCAATTAGCAAACATCAAAAAAGACTCGATTGTATGAAGACTTTTTATGGAATCGTGTAAGACGCGTGATATGAAATGTCGGATTTCTCGTCATTCATAAATTGATCACTAAAGTGGTAAATTTTTTAATTCTCATTTCCTTTCAATTTTTATTATGTCGGCTTATTTAAAGAAAAAAAAAAATGAAAAAAATCAAAATGAAAAATGTATCACTTTAGCAATCAATTTGCGAATGACAAGAAATCCGACATTTTGTATTATACAACCTAATAGTTGGTCAATCTTCGTGGATTGTTCGACGACAGTCACGAGAAAAAAGCAGGACTTACTGTTAGCTAATAATTAAACGTTTCGTATAAATTTCTATTCGATATTGCCATAAGTAAATGGATAAATGTAAATAGATAGAGTAAATCTGGGGATAATATTTCAAGTAACTTTCCAAAATTTTCTATATTTTTGATTCATATGTAATGAGAAATATTTGTTAGCTCAATTCAGCATAGCGTTAAATGAGGTTAACGCGATGCTTGTTGTTAGGGAGATGTATTTTTGCAATTTCTTACATTTAGTAATATTTACGTAGAAAAATTTCGCGTATTAACTCATTGGCTTAAAGAGTTAAACTTTTAACATATATATTTTTGTACACAATCGTATAATCGAAAGCATGTATAAATTTTTTCTTAACTGCATAACTATTCTCTAAGATAAACAATATTGTTTGAAAGCAAAATTTGGATATAAGTAGCTGGCTGGCTAGATCGAAGAAGAACGTTTTAGCTGAAGAAGCGCTGAAGTGCTCCGAAAAAAATGTAACGACTGCAGAACGTTCCTCACTACGAATAAATAAAAAGAGGTACAAAATCGTCAAGAATTATTTATATTATATTAGATTAACGATGGCATGAGAGTAAAATAATGATATTGCTACGCTCGTACTATACATTCGTGATGTTAAACAAATATTTATACGAAACCTTACGTGGTTTAATCGCCATTATACACACACGATATACGCATATAGATAAGGACATAGACGTCCATTATCATTGAACGCCTATCTGCCGTCCATTGAACTGCCTTGTTCGCTTCAAAAGATTGAAAGTCGGAAACAATTTTATTCCTACTGTGCAATTGCGTTATGTTTCTACTAGAAAAACGATCAATTAAGAAATTTCGTTTTATTTTTTCTGAATGAAAGGATCAATCGGATTGGACTGGTAAAGAGCGAGTACCTTTTAAGAAGCAAGTAGCTGGAACGTAGGCAGGATGAAGAACAATTACTGACCGAAAAGTCAATACAATTAAGAAGTTGATTGTTGCGCTGATACCCAAAATATGAAAGAATTTTTTACAATTTTTAGAATTGATCGAGGCAAGGCTAATATTCAAATGGGACTCTGAAATATAAAATGCACTTGATGTTTAACCATTTTCATCGAAACATAGTATTTTACAAAAATGAAATGACAAAATTCGAGTGTCGGTCAATGTGTTAACAAATGATGGAATAAATCAATCTAATCGATTACGAGAATTTGAGGAATCGTCTGGAAGAAAAAAAATTCAAAAAATGAAAGAGAGGAAAAGTCTAAAGCCCTAAGGAGGAAGACGACATTGGTCGATCTTACGACTAGAGAAGGGTAGAAAAGGATCAAGAGACGATTTCACTTCCTCGGTTCCCATTTGAAATGCATTGAATTTTCAAGTACTCCGACCTTTGTATCGTTCTAATGAGACAGCCAACTTTCTGTTACGTTTCGTGCAAGGTACGTGTATGATGGAGAAAACGATCATGGAAGGGTAGGAGCGCAAGAAAATCGATCGAGATCTTCTCAAGTATCGATTATCGCTTTGGTAGTAGCGTCACTTGAATTTGGATAGCGCTACGATGCCTTTGCGATGATTTCAAACTGACATTTTTTAACGAAATAAACATTAAATTTGGATGTTAGAAGTTGGAAATTGAACGCTTCGTTGAAAAGCTAGTTAATCTAAAAGCAAATGTTATTTTTCGTATAGCTGCTATCGGAAACGAAGACCAATTTTGACATTACTTTATTTACGTAATTTAACCCTCTGGGTTTGAAGCCAAATTTAGTTTAACAATTTCCTAATTTCTTCCTATTATTATTTTACACGCAAGTAAAATAAGTAAGAATTACAGTGGATGAAGAACGAGGTATTAATTCGAAAATCGTGACATAATTTCATGCTTTATCCCTTGTTTTAACGTTAAACCTATCAATATTTTATGTATACCTATTCTTACCGTAACCGGTCCAAAGACCTGTCCCTAAAAAGTCCTATTTTTTACCATTAAACGGGGGTAAGAGTTAATTTGGTACCGAATTAAACAATAAATGAAACGATCTTCACAAATCGACAAAACGAATACATCTTCTTTTTTCATTTATTGGGTTGTCCGGACAGTTCGTGCCGATTTTGAAGAAATTAAAACGCAGCTCATTTCAATTTGGTATACGTTTATTAAATTATATACGTGCCATTCTGTTTCACAACCTTTCTCCATCTTTCATGCAGCTTGAAAATTCCGTCCTTTCAGAACGTCTCAGATTTTTCTGCGAAAAAGTCTACCGAAAATCGGCACGAACTTTCCGAATAACCCAATACATTATAGAGGGGAAAAGAAAAAGTTGTTCTATCTAGGAAATTTTAAGCAAGGTTTAAACACGATCAGTCGATCGGTCGTTGGTTGGTTTAGTATTAACCCTATGAGTTAATGATAGATTGGAATTCTTATCTTGTTCCGATTAGCCTCGATCTAACCTACAAATATGTTGTAATTCCTCGATCAATCAAAGTTACACCATGAATTATGATCATAAAGTAATCCAACAATACATTATTTCCAATTAAAATGTAATTCGTACTTCAGATTTCCCGTTCAATGAATTTACCATGTTGTTTATAATTATAATCTAAATGTAAAGAATTACGTACGAAGAAATGTCAATTATCTTTACCAAAATAGAGGGATATTAAAAAATAGAAAAAACCCATAAGAAAGATGCAATAAGAAAAAAAAATCGAAAAGTCGAGAATGCGTCGACCATGTTCAAAAGTTACGTACAAGAAAAATGGCGTCCATGCGCGAATCGTTCGTCTGAACGACGAGGCTAATGCGTAAAAGATCGTCTCGATCGAAAATCACAGTTTTAATTAGAAGAGTGGCGTTAACTAAACAACACCGATACGTTTTTATCCATGTGACAACTTGGAACGTTTCCAGAAATGGAAATACGTGTAGGGAGAAACGGGGTATTTGCAACCTGTGGATATCAACGTTCGTGCGCGCAACCGGTGGAAGTGGAGTCTTTTACGTTACACGAAGCACGCGTGCAAATGACTCTGATACATTTTGCTCATCGCTTACGTCACGAAAACCGGTTGGATTCACGGGAACCCGAGATTTTTAGAAAATTATTACGAATTATTATTATAATTATTACGTTACTTCCACGCCTCGCCATCCATGTTGGGATTTCGTTTCACTCGTATCTACCGATAAATTGACCAGGTTCGATCAATCCATTACCCGTCATAATTTAAAGAAAAATTATCGTCTTTTTTTGAGAACATTGGAAGGATGTGTTTTAATCGATATAGAAAAATTCTTTAAAAAAATATTCATTTTACCTGTGTTCTAAAGTCGAGACTTTGTTAGCTAATGGATTAATCTTTATCTAATATTTTTGCTCATTCGTATTTTTATATGTACATTAAAAAAATATGATCGTCCATTTTTTGGAATCTTGGCAAGATGTGCTATAATCGTCATAAAGAAATACTTAAAATAAAATCCTCATTTTATCCGTATCTTAAAGTCGGGTATCTTTGTTCGATATTTCTGTTCATTCGTGTTTTTTACGTTCGAAAGAACTTAGATACGGGTACGAATTTAAGAAAAATGGCCTCTTATTGGTCTTTGCTCTTTGATACTTATCGTGTGCGTATGCTCTCCATAATATCTATCGTACTGTTTGATTCTTTTGTTTTTTCGTTGCTTTTAATTTAAGCACGTTATTATCTGTTTATACTTTAGCTCACGCATCGAGCGCATCCACTGAGTGGCGCGACCAAAAAGCGAGGTAAATTGGCGCGACACTTAACTTTTTACGCTGCTCCGGAAAGTTTTCCGATAAACAGAATACTTATGATATAGTTCGTATACAGAATCATATACAGCATATAGTATCACTATTTATATAACTATACTTATTTTTCTGAAATTAATAGTATCTATCTCCTATACGCTGAGTCTTCTAACGAAATGCTCGTCTTTGTTGATGCTAAAAACAGATTATTTTAGGACAAACCCACACACGCATAGCTCTAGGCTCTCTATGGAAACCCTTGTATCGAAATTTCGCATAGTTGATCAATAAGGCTTCGAGTATCGCTGAAAATTCTTCACAGAATTTTACGATAAAATTGTCATCATCGTCGTTAAATTTCTGTTTACCTTCCTCGTGCAATTTCCCAATGACAAAACTGATTAACAACACGAGATCGTGGCTTTATTTACTTCCATTATTTCCTATTTCGATTTCATGACATTTCGTTATTATATTATTTAATAAAATTTAATAAATATTTTTTATATTAATTTTAACACAATGACACAGACGTTGTCGTCGATTTTTAACAAAGACTCCCGTCCATGCTAACGTACCTAAAACGTGTCTCGTCCGCAAAGGGTTAATCGACTAAGGGTAATTCGGTGAAACCGTAGAAGCGATCACTCGATACACGATAGAAGCCCCACGTCGGCGTTGCATTAAGGGCTCTTTTCGCACTGTGCGACTAAGGTTGAGGAAGTATCACCGATAGTATTAATGGCTAACCTCGGCGGAGAGCTTTACACCTGCCAATCAAAGAATCGATCGACCTACCGACCAATTACCGTAACCTATCAGTCAATCAGTAGTCAAGTATCCTTCGATCTACACGTTTACGATTGTTCCTAAGTAATCGTTTCTCATTGCAGTCGGTAACATAGCTTCTCTCTACTTTTCTGTCTCTCTTGTATTTCTGTCGTACGAAAAATATTTCGAGCATAAAGTAGATCGACAGATTCTTGAAAGTAAATCAAACGGATTTGTTAACGGTATTCTCTGTAACGATTGCACATTTAACGTGTTTTCCTCGTCCACAGGAGGGCCCACCTCAGAAATTGTTTGGAGAAACTAAAGGTACTGGTACCGCTGGGTCCTGAAACCTCGAGGCACACGACGTTAGGTCTCCTTACCAAAGCAAAACGTTTTATTAAGGTGAATATAGAAATAGAGTTAAGATGTTGCTTAACGTTTCCTATAAAGATTCACATTCGCTGCTTCTTGATCAATGATAACTTCGACGTCGATGATGGCTTGAAAAAGCGTTAAAGTAAATAAAAAAGTTCTGTTGCATTTGGTTATTTGCGTATGATGCGACGGAAGATTGTCGTTGCAGTCGAAGAGGGCCTGTTCAGGCTTGGCTAGAGTCAACTCCTTTCCGAGAATGATTCCTGATTTACTGTTTTATTGTCATCGACAATCCTGAAATTCGCGTCAAGAAAAATGATTGGTCGTATTCTAATCCTGGAAATCGTAGAGGATCGTACCACCCATCACGAAGGTGAGCGTCAATTTGACTGAGATCCAGATCCGAACTATAAGTTTGGCATGTTCTGATTCGAGGCTGATGTCCTGAACGTTTTTATAAAGTCGATTTTCATCCGATTGACGGAATAACGAATTCTCAGCGGAAGAGAGTCAGCTAGTCACTGCAAGATTTTATCGATAGATTGTGAAAACTGGTGCGACTTTAGGCTCTGCCACGATCAACCTGAAAGTTACGATCGACTCGCGAATATCTTGGAAACACCATGTGGTCAGCGTCTTTGTAAGTGCGATGCCTACAAGGAACGTAAACGAGATTCTTTTTAATCATCTACACTCGGATGTCAACAACTCGGAACTCTACCCTGGTTCGCGCAGGACGAATTCTCAAAAGATCATTGAGAATGTGTCGAAGCTGACAAACGTTATTTTTCAAGAGTCGTTCTGGATCAACCTATGGTTACTTTAACGACTTTTCTCCTCACGAAGGACGAAACCAGACGAGAAAATGATGGAATTTTTTCCTTTTCAATTTATCGCGCATACGTAAAGTATGGACACGAAAATATTAGGCTAGTGTAAAAATAACATCGATTCTTCGGTGACAGCTTTTAATATACTGCTAATACGCGCTATATAACAGTAGAATTGACGCAATTGAAATTGTTCTTCGACGATCATACCGATATTGATCAACAACGACGACGACGACGACAATAAAGACGATGATGATAACGTCGATGGTTTGGTTGCAGAATCTGGAGGAACGCGAGCGCAAGCACACCGTACACAAGGAGCAGCTTTGTCGCGATCAGCGGTTTCTCAGGCGTCGCCTCGAGCAGCTAACGAGCCAGAACAGCATTCACCACGGTCTCCACGGTCTCGACGGTCTGAGTTCGATCGTCGGCGCGTCTTCCGCGTCCGTCTCGTCGTTCGTCTCCGGCTCGACCACTGCTGGCACCAACGTGACCGTCGTCGCCAGCACCGCTGCGACCAATTTGCTGTCAAAGCGTCGTAGCGTGTCCGAGTGTAGCCTCGGTACGGCCTCGTCCGTTAGCTCAATGGCTAGCTCCAGGAACTCTGACAGATCGACGGGCAGTCCCTCCGTTTCGGAATCCGGTGAGTAGCTGCGAGTAGTCTACGATATTGTTGGCTTTGGGTTCTCGAAGAAACGCTCTTTCCCTTGAATTATTCGGTAATTTTATTTGAGAAATAGAAAAGATTCGTTTGGGTTTATTTGGGTTCATCGCGATGAGAACGAGGCGATCTGTCGCAAACGAAGAGCGATTAAGGAAAATGTGTTCTGAGTAATCTTAATATTTTTTAATATATTTCTATTGTTCATAAATTAATTATCTTGGTTATCGTTTCTGGGCGAAAAGTCCTTTTTTAATCTTTATAAATATACGTTTTTACGTGTTAGTTTATCAAAGTTTAATACTGTATTTAATACTGTAAAATAAATTTTATACCTTGTGGCGTAACTGTTTTGTTTTAGAATACGTCTTAATCTCTTTGATGTATTATTTATAATTTGTTTTATATTCTAATTTTATTCGCCAATTCATTCTCGTGTCTCTGTAGATTCTGAATTTTTGGAGATTGCGATGGGGGACGAAGAGCTTCAAGTTACCACATGAGATGAGAACGCGCCTTTTCTTCTTTCCATTTAACGAAAAAAAATTTATTGAAACAAATCAAACGATTCGAGTCGCGCTCGTATTACATCGGTTTTTCTTTTTTCGTTGCTACGACACGATCATATCGTTCTCCTCGGTTGTTTACAACGTCGTTCTCATCGTTATCGTTGCCGAGTAATTTCCACCACCGAGTGGCGAAGTATCATCGTGTCGCTTAGAAATTCCATGAGCGATTAGTAAGATAATATTCCAGGGAAGGCGTAGAAGCAACAGACTTCTCGTCTTCCATTTCCTTCTCCTTCACCTTGCGCGTTTGTCGCAGTGGCGATGTACAATTTACGAAACGTGAGAATTCGCGCATTTCGTACGCATTACGTTAAGAGGATCTTGTTTGTGAGTGGTTGCGTTTCCGTTTGAGAAGATAGTTCCTCTTCTCGCAACGATACACAGCGCGAAACTTAAACGGAGTCTCTTGAAAGATCGAAAGACGCGTACCGCGTGGACGTGGCGTCATATTTTACCGAAAGTCGAAATATAAATGACAAGATGAATATATGGATAAAATAACGAATACATTTTTTATAAAATTTTAAACTTCTTCGTTTGGTTTTACTTTAAAATATCTTTACCTTTTCCAAAATCATTTTTACTCGCCTAACGTGGTGGGATGAATATCTTCGGCTCGTTATCTCGTCCTTTTCACATTAATTTATAATGATAACTAGTAAATGAAAGAAACTAATAAAACTGACATAAAATGTAGGGTTTTGTCAGTTTTTAACTTTCGAAATATATCTTATGTCAATACATCGATCGTTAATTTATAACTGCAAAGAACAAATAAAAGAAAGGCAAATGGATATAGTCGACATAAAATGTCGGATATTGTTGGCTGAATTTTCGAAACAATAATCGAAATAATTCTTTGTAATTAAAATAAACTCCGAATTTCAACGTATTATTATCGATTCGATCTTAAGAGAAAGAAAGAACGAGTGTACGCGCGAAACGGAGGAAGTACGATTTCTCGACGTGTTTCGAAACTCATCGTTCATTGTTTTCACTGACCGTTTCGAAAGTGCGCCACTAAGTAACTTGTCTTTTTCCATAGACGAAGTGGACGTGATTGGTTACACCAGCAACCAATCGGACACCGACGACCACAGTAGCGTGCAGAGTAGCAGCGACAGCGCCTTCGCGATATCCGCGTCCAGGCTGACCCTGTCTGAAATAATGGACAATCTTTAGACGAGCGAACGAGCAATGGATAAATAGGTAAAAAATAATCGCGATTTTTCCTTTAAATTCTCCAACAAACTTTCCTGAAAATTTTCTATTAAATCGATCGAGAACGAACGACGTTTTTTCTACGCATGCGTGCGCAGAAATTGAAAGGCAGTCCGCATTGGAGCGATCTAATTCAAATAACAATTTTCCCTCTTATTTTCGATCTCCTTTTAAAATTACACGTTCCCGCGCTTTAACGAAAACAATGACTCAACTCGAAAAAACCGTTTATAAACGACGAAAAAGCAGTTTATAAGTTGGTATTTTTTTACCAAATTATTTAACAAAAATGTTATCAAAACAGAAGAATAATGTTTGTAAAGTAGATTACGTATTTAGTTTTTTTCTTTTTTTTTATTATATAAGTCCTGATCTCGCTTAAAAGCTCACCAACTATAATACAAAAGATTTATAATAGCTATATATTTATATAAATATATTAATCTATTTTACTTTCCGTAAAAAAAAA
>JAITYT010000151.1:1214294-1227092 GCA_025433975.1 Liostenogaster flavolineata
TTTTTAATATGAACGTAAAACGAATTTAAATACATGGTTGGAAATACTTGGTTAGGTAATTTTGTCATTACGCATAACTCTGGTGTGTACTAGTCAAAGTTTGTACAATATTTTATTAATTTATACCGATGCTTTTTGGTGACATGTTGAAACTAAAGTTACGATATAAAATGAAATAGAGTTTAATAAGAAATGTTTATTCTATTTTTTAAAATGTAGTCTTACAAGATTCCTTGCATATTATTTTTAATCAGATAGATTATCTTTGAAACTCCGTGTATGTTTATTCGATTAAATCTTTTATCAAGGAAAGTCACAGTTGCACAACAAAGTTTATGATACCATCGTGCTATTGTGCATGTACGCATATGTATATATGTGTGTGTATAAAAAATTTCTTATTATATTTGATGCCAGGAGGAAACATTGTTGGCTTCGAGAGAACAAATACTACAATAAAGATAGTTCTCTTTTCCTTGTTGTAATACTTGCTACATCGAAGCGAAGAATGTTTTCCTATTATCAAAACGTTACTCTTGATCGTGTAGAAAGCAACCAATTTGATGCTGATTTTAATATTATCACACTCCCAATTAAGCCATTTAGCGCGATGGTAAAATCATGGGTGATTGAGTGAGACAGTCAACGTTGATATCGCTCATACATACACACACACATAAACGCGTCTATTTGCGTTTACATTTACGCATTTACAATTGCGAAAATGATAATTTAGATAAAAGAAGGATAAAATAAATAACTAATCTCGCTAATGAGATTGATTTATAGACAATGTCTGGATGACAGCGCGCCTCTGTTGAAACCTTGTAAAAAAAATGATATCTTATTTTTCACGCTGCCAATTCTCTTGGATACCGAAGTAAGTTGGACCTGACCTCGACGAATGTGAACGAATACTTGACCATTGATCCCAAGTACCAAAGCACCTTCCTCACGCCGTCGCCTAGCGACGTTACCATGGAATCCCCGAGCCCGGTCGAAATCATAACCATCGATGTTCCCGATACCGTTCTGCGTAAGAATATACAGAATGCAACGAGCGCGGCCTTCGTTGCCGCCAGGCATGCCGACCTCGAGGAGGCTCGTGAAAAATTCATTACCGCGATTGCTGCTGAGAATGGTAACGGCAAGCACTTGACTAGCACGAAGGCCGCGTATCCAGGTCAGGCGAAACAAATCATCGCCACCGAATCCGGTGAATCGCAGATACTCGAAGAGGTAGGTTTCGTTGACGATGACAAAAAGGTCGCGAGGATTCAGCCTCGTACCAATAACATGATTGCAAATCCTTTGAGTTCTCGCGACGTTATCGATGCATCAAAAGTCGACGAGATCGTGAACAGTAGCGACAAAGTAGAATCCGGTAAAGTCGATGAGTTGTCGTGCGATGACGCGATTAACGTAGTGTTAGATCATAAGGATCGAGTCGAAGAAAAAGAGCAGACCGTTTCAGTTCCCAAAGAGATAATATCGAGTAGCATAGAGGCGGAGCAATCGCATGAGTGCGTTTTGCCAGGTTCCAGTATTTCTAAGGTTTCTAAAGACGACATTACCCTCATGTCACATCAGGCTACGCTAGACAAAGAAGAAGAAGAAGATGAAAAAGAAAAAGAAAAAGAAAAAGAAGAAGGAGAGAAAGATAAAGAGCCGTTGAGCGAGTATAACTCGTGTTCGGAGGAACAGCCAAAAGTTGCATCCACGAAGATGAGTTTTGTACCTGACGTACTCGATGTTGGAAACGAAGCAATTGTTATTGCCGAAAAAAAAAATACGTCTGACACGATCGATATCGTTCGACGTACAGACGATAGGGTCTTTTCTAATTCATCCGAAAGTAGTAATAATCACGAGAATGATGGGAATAGAATTATGGTCAAAGAAGAAACTTTAAACGAAGATAGATACGAGAAAATATTAAGAACGGACGATTCGTTTCTAAAAAATGAGGAAGAGGACGTTAAGATCGAAAAGATGGTTGCTTCAGTGGACGATTTACCCGGCTCCAAAGAATTGAGTCAATTCAAGTGGACTCTTAAGCGCGATTCGAGTCTCGAGATAGATGGTAAATACATAAAGTCGATCGTCAATTCTCGTAAGAGTCCACGAAAGATAAAGGATGGACAAATACGCGTTTTTGATGGCGAAAATGACTCCAATTGTTTCGCGAATCAGAATTATTTTAGGGACGTTTCGATGGAAAATCAGGGACCACCGACGACGCATTCGAAAATCGCGTTAATTACTTTAAAAGCCAAAAGCACGCAAGCGAAGTTACCGATTTTGGCGTCGGACATAGAAGATAACACGGCCGACAGCGGTAAGGATTACGATCATATGTCTGACGAATTTTCGAAAATGTATCATTATAACAAGATTATCAAAGGTAGCTTAGATTCTGTCATCAATGGCAGCGAATCTAGAGCGTTGACTTTGCAAAGGAAGAGTAAACGTGACGGAGAAATATTTGGCAAAAAATCGAAAAGCTGCGATTCGATAAGGAAATATCACGAGACGTTTCTCGAAGAGCCGTCAAGTACGGACAGCACGTTGCAAATGATCTCGACTAACGAGTTTGATTTACAGGCGGATAAATTCTGTTCGATATGCTGCTACATGAACGAAACAGCCTTAAAAACGGAAACTGTCTTTGATAGTCCAAATCAGGAGAGTTATTACGCTCTGCAATCTAATTGCAGTTCCTTGATGGACGAAGACACCACCGGATGTGGCATTTGCGATACGATAATGTCGGACGCGAACGAGGACGAGCCTCTGTGCGAAGTGTGCGAAATTTGCGAAGAGTTCGACGCCGATGTCGAGTCGTATGAGAATTCACTACTGCCAATCGTTCCGTACTCGAAGGATTACCTGTTCGATAATCCTATCATGGATTATACCAATTTATCCAAGAAAACGTTTCTCAACGCCATAGACGTCATAACGGATGCCTCGCTCGATGAGGATAGCTTTGAAATTGAAAATTGCGGCTTACAGAGTGGTACCGGACTGACTAATGATCGAGGATTTTTTATTAGCGATGACAGCGCCGTTAAAAAGACCGAGGGACAGTCTTCGAAACTCGTCTTCCAATCCGACACTTCGTTTTTACGCGAACGAGCAGCTGATCAGTATCTTCTGTCGAAAAACGAGATTACGATACGTCCGAGCGACTCCAGGAGAATCAGTCGCAAAGGATCCCTTCTTCTTGGAAGGAGGAGCGACGAATCTATTATCGTTCCGCAAGATAATAGACGCTATTCGTCGGCGGATAATCTTCAATTGTCAAAAGTCGCTGTTAAAAGCAACGAGAAGTTCATGAAATCGAAAGGTATCAAAATAATTGGTTCGGCCGACAATATACGTACCTCTAAGGGTTCTAGAAGATGCAAGTCTTTACAGAGATCCACGGATAACGTGCGATATTTAAACTCTTCCGCTGATAATCTAGACTCGTTAGCGGAAAGCCTGGATCAGGAACATGGCGTCGATGAATCTGTTGAATGGCCTGGAGGAAAGCCGAAAATCAGAGATAACGAAACCGTTAAAATGATTCTTACGAAGCACGGTATCAAGATCATAAGTGAGAAAGAAACAGCTCTTTAATTGACTAGACTGAATCGGGTGAGAATAATTGGCCCGACCGATAATATAATTACCTCTAGGGGTTATGGAAGATGCAAGTCTTTGTCTATACTAGATAATTTAGACTCGTTGGCGGAACACGCCATCGATGTATTGATCGATTGGCCTAGAGAAAAGCCGAAGATCAGAGATAACGGAACCGTTAAGATGATTCTTACGAAGCATGGCATCGAGATCGTTAGTGAAAAGAAAACAGCTCTTTATTTAACTAAACTGGAACGCGTGGTAATAAGCACTCGATCTCTGAAATATTTGTACTAAATACGAGAAACCGCGCGAAGAGAAAAAAAACTTTATATCGAAGCTTCGTTAGGGTATTTAGAGTATTAGATTCTTGTGATAATCTTACTGAATTGATGTCGTTTCTCGGTCAAAAGTGTAGTGTCAGTCCTTTATGAAACTTATCTTAAGCGATATTATATTTAGTAAGTAGCGAGTGAAATATTCCTTTCAATGAAAGGACAAAAATGCCATTAATTCCGTAGGGCATGGTTGTCGTTCGACCGACATTGACTGGTAAATGCAACCATGTTAATAAAGGGTCGATCACAGTGCCTCGTGGACGTTTGATGATAATCGTTTAAATATAGTTATCTCGAGTTGACTAATCGTGGATGAAGGAGATCTATATAGCATAATGCTTTCTTGAATTTAAGGTTAAAGATACTGTTGCCAAATAAAATTAAACAAATAGAGTATATATTTTGCGCTAGGCGAAAGAGTAATGATCAAATGATAGAAGAGAGGCTAACAAGACCGGTACTAGGACCAACTGTCGAAGAAGGAAGCTTTACAATAGGACTCTCATAAGTTCAAAGTTTTCCTAAAATATCTAAATAAATAAGGTTTGAGAGTGACAAGTTGTTAAGACAATCCTAATAATCCGTTAATAAAATGAAAACTCATTTTAATTATTACGTACTTGAAATAATCGTAATAAGTTACAATAATATCGACCGATCTTGTTCATCAGGTTGATATAGTGACGATAGATATTTTCTAAAGATTTAAAAATCTCTTCGAAAACTTACAAACATTGAATTATTGAAATAATTTTCTCCTAATGGTCTTCTGAGTTTTTGTACTTTAATTGACGTGCCAACAATATATATTTATATATATATATATATAATATATATTTTAATTTATTAGACTCCAATTAGCAGCCAGGACATAAATCAAGTTTCTTACTAAATTTCTATATCTATAAGATTTTGTACGATCATGGCATTTACTATCGCGGCTTATTTATACTTAAAAAAGCTTAATTTAGCTATAAACTTGATTATTTTTGAGCAATCGATGTTTGGCTTGTATTTTAAATCTATATGTACCTACGTAGAAAGTACACAATCGCTTTGAATAAGTACTTCGCGATTTGTTGCCATATTCGCTCTTTGCTTCGTATGATACATTATATATCGTAATGCACGATATTATGCATTTTTGTTACATGTTTCGCTTTTTCTTTACTTTCTCTATTGCCCTTAATCTTTGTCTTCCCCAATTTTTCTCTATCTTGCTATCTTCTCGATCTCGTAAAAATTATCGTCACACTTCGTATCGCCATTGCATCTAATAATTATCTTATCGAGGAACGTGACAATGTTGCTGCATATTTTTAAGCATTTCGTTAGTCTTTGTTTGATCAAAGAAAAGAAACTGAGAAACGGATTTGGATGCAATGGAAAAAATAAGGAGACAAACGTTACGCGATCGTATAACTTTCTATTGACATCCATCGAAGTAAGAATAAACGATTATCTCTCTTGCTTGAAAATGTCCATCGTTCGTGGTCGTTATATGGCTCGTGATCAGGACGTTCGTTAGCTCGTTAGTTTATGTTATTTCGCATATTTTCTTTTTCACATAATATTCCCATTTTATACGGAGTTAGTAGCAGTGAGTAGAAAGAAGCTAAAAATTAAGAAGAGTAATGTGTTTCTATGATATGTGCATCTTACGTAAGAACGGTTTGCCCGTAAATTGAAACAATCGTTTCTTTTTCTCATTCTTCTATATTTTCTGTGTTTTCTTTGTTATTTTTTCGACTTTTTTCTTATACGAAGAATCCCATATGCGCTAAACCAACGTGGCTTCTATCACGCAAAATTGTATCACAGATACAGAAGTATCACAGGAATAGACTCAAAAATAAACCCATGGTTTCAGTTTCTAATTTTAGCAATTATTTTTTACAATCTGTATTTTTTTAATATTTTTTTTTAGAGTGCGTAACATTTTATTTCAAGCGGATCTCTTGCGACAAACGTGTTTTATTCTACAACATTGGACCTTTAAGCTTGATCAGTCTGAAGTTATTCGATGTTTTGGCAATTTTGTTATAATGCAAATAAATATATCGATAAATTCGTGTTATCGCATGAATTTTAAAATTGGATTTCCAAAGTTCGGTCTTACAGTGATATTCAGCATCGCTTTGTCATTTGATCAGTTAATATTCCTTGATAAACGTATGATACTTCGACAGTTGCACCGATATTTACAGGGTGTTTCCTTTATCTTGTAGCATTGGATAATCTCGTGAAGGACTGAACCTATCAAAGAAATGTCTTTGTAAAAGTTATTTGGCACGGAGAAGAAGATCGTATAAAATAGAAATTATTTTCTTGCAAATCGAGTTGTAGGCGAAAAATGCCAATATTAAATTACTTCTCTAAAGTTATGCATGACATTTGTCCGATCAAGCTCTTTGAGTACAAGAAATTTTATTTCGAATTTTGTCGAAGGCATATTCTAATCATCGTCAACAACAATAACATCATCATTATCATCATCGATGATCATTAGTAGCGAATTCCAAACGAGTGATGCTTAAAAATCTCGATTTCGCACAGTTTATCGAAATCTTAATTCAATTTCCATCGATTTGATCATCATTTGACTCCGTTACACGTTCAGGCTCGTAGGGATAATTCATGGTTCCGTGTTTGCAATTTCGTACGATCATTGAAAGATATCCATTGCGTGATAGAAGTCTTTGTTGGTTCGGTTCTGATGCAGCATGTGATATGTGTTTTCCAGGGTACAGCAAAACCTGCATGCCTACTGTAAGACAGATAGTTGACTGTCTTGTCGCTGCTCGTCCCATGTCGATCCGATGTGGCCCCTGCCTTACTGCTAAAAGTACTAATCATGCTGCTAACAATCGCAATAGTAATGGCGCCAAACGCGTTAGTAGCACGGCTGACAGCAACGTCGATGACAGCTTCAATTTCAAGAACAACAACAACAAGAACGCACACGTCTGTGAGAATTTTCAAACCTTGAGAAATCACGACAATGTCCATCGCCTAGCTTGAAATCGATCGCAAGTAGGACTTTTCTATCTTAGGCTAGAAATTTAGCGAGCGAATGTGAAGTTTTATGAGATTAAGAAGTTAAAGGAAATTATCGGTATCTACTTTCGTACGCGGTACTTTCTCATCGAACGACTTTCTAGTATGGAGATTTTTTAATAAGGTGGCGGTATCGTTACGATGCATTATAATTCGACGTGATGTATATCGTTAGAATTGTCTGTGTTTCGCTCGATATGTATATAGGTTTAAGAACCTAAGACTAGAACCTAAACTATTTTTATTTATTTTTAATGCTAGGAATAGAGTTGCGCGAAGAAATATTATTTCGTTCGAGGATATGTATTACGGAAAGGAAAAGGATATTTTCAAAATTTCATTATTTCATGGTTTCCTGGATAAATACGGTGGCGATCATCGATGACTTTCGTGGCGTTTAATGCGTTAAACAGGATCACATGTCGTGTCTATCAACGGCGTCAACATTTATAAACTTTGTTTCCTTGTAATGTGTTCTGCAACGAACGGAACGTTCTGGAAAATAATTCGACACATTTTGATTTTTTATTATAATTTTTCACTGGGCGATCTTTGCGATATGCGATTTCATGTCGCACGATGACGCAGAATCTAACATTTTTTACAATGCAATATTCCTCGTTTCTATTGGTTAGCTTAGGTGATCAATCTTTTCGACGTATGTTCTCGTGAATATGAGCCATGCGAATTGCACTAGTTCACGTCGATCGGGTTTTCCGTAATAAGTTGATAATACGAACAAAACTATTTTTGCTCGTTTAATCCATTAACGCCCAAAATGAAACTACGTGTGAAAATTATTTGTCATTGTTATATATTATGACATAATGGACCAAATGAAAGGTTTGTAAAGAACAATAGAGATAAAGTCCGTGTAACTTTGGAATTAAAGGGGGATGTACATTGCTCTATACAGTGAAAGTGAAACTGCCTAAGGTCGCTAACATATAGCATTTTTGTACACAGTTTGCAATACCAACGATCTCGGTTGTAGTAAATAACACATCGTAATGGTTTTTCGATGGCTTTGTAACCATTGTTTTTTGGCTCTAATACAAGTATGCTAATGATGTCGGACAATATGCAATTCGTCTTACAAAATAAAAACAATGAGATTTATTTTCGCTCTACTAGCACATTATATTTTTTTCACAGATCACTAGTACCACTTAATTTTGACATAATTAATTACTTTCATAATAATCATGGACAAAAAACACCAAATCTCGCTTGGAACATGGGACACAAGCGTGTACAGGAGGCGTTAATGGGTTAATACATATTAGAGATATTTTCTATAGGTATGTTAGTGAGAAAGAGGACAGCTATACCAAATCCTTGTTAGAGGTAAATAATTTATTGATTAATTTATAAAGATGCCTGCGTATTTCATTAGGTTTGGAAAGTTCAACGTCTGGTATTGCTTTGAATATGTAATGTATTAAGTTCGTAGTCAGTTGCATGTTTATTGTTTAACACGTTGAATGCTACGAAGATTCAACACGATCAGTTCTAAGGGTCAACATGAATTTGTTACCTAAGATGCATACTATGTGGAAATATTATCTGCGACGAATATCTTGCATTTTATAATCATGCTTAATCTATTTGCATCAGGGCTCTAAAGAAAGAAGCTACTGGTTTCTTTGATTCGAAAAATTCGTTCGACATTGAACCCATATCATAACGCATCTAGAAATAATATCGTTATGAGCGGATTATTCTACGATTGGCGATAAATAACAGTTGTCACGAATGCAAATGGATTAACATGTTCATGATGGGGCACTAAATCGTGCGATCCTCCATTGGGCGGGTATTCTTACCATGATCAGAATTATGTCGTTGAGTTCTTCAGTCGTTCGTAGAAAATTCTAATCGAAAGTTCAAAATCACTCGTTTAACCGTGATTAGATCCGTGTGTACCACTAATGGCTCACTTCGCCTGATGAAACAATTTAAAATGTACCACTTGTGATACATGCCGTTGTGATCGTGCTAGAGAATTTATCTTATTGAGGGTCGATTATTTATTTTGTCGTTTGTCTTTTTTTTTGCTTTTTTCTATTTTTTACATTTTATCTTATTGTCTCGTGACCCTTCTATTAACACGTTGAGCACAACGCCGAATTTGCTAGACTTTCCGTTCAGGCACCATGCCGGTACGCCAGCGACCACTTGATGAGCTCTGAGTTAAAGTATAAATCGGCGCACAATGTAGCAGTCAATGCAAGAGTATTCAAAGTATATATTTGGTTGGCAATTAAGTGATTGCGGATTTTAAATAAGAAGGAAAATTCAAAATTTTTGCTTAAAAATATAATTTTATTCAATTAGGTATTATCTGTTTGTTTTGTTTTTCGTTTTTATTTATTGTGAGTTCCATTTTGTATAGCTTATCCGTTGTATAGGGTGTTCCACGTATAATGCTGTGATCCGCAAGACGATCGCAACTTGAAATTGGAAAAACAAGACGCGCATTTCAGACATTTTATTGCATTACTTCCGAAAAGGCAAGAATGCATCGCAAGCACAGAAGAAAGTTATGTACCGTGTATGGAAGTGAAGCAGTGTCAAAATTGGTTTGCCAAATTTCGTTTTGGTGATTTTTCACTGAAAAATGCGCAACGATCTGACCGTTCAGTTGAAGTTGATAAGACCCATATCAAGGCCATTCTCGATTCAGATCGCCATTGCAAAACACGTGAGACTGCAGAGAAGCTCAATGCATCGCATACATGCATTCAAAAAAAATTAAAACAGCTTGGCTATGTCAAGAAATTCGATTTATAGGTCCCTCATGAGCTTAAGGAAACTCATTTAACGCAACGCATTGGCATCTGCAATTCGCTTTTGAAACGCAACGAAATTGATCCATTTCTGAAACTGATTACTGGTGACGAAAAGTAGATAGTTTATAACAACGTTAATCGGAAAAGATCGTAGGTGATGCAAGATGAACCAGCCCAGACGACACCAAAAGCTTCAATTCACCAAAAAAAGATTATGCGGTCAGTTTGGTGAGATTATAAAGGAATTCTACACTTTCAATTTTTATCAAGAAACTAAATGTTTAATTCAAACCTGTACGTTCAACAACTTGCCAAACTGAGCGATGCAGTTCAAGAAAAGCGGCCAGAATTGGCAAATTTTAAGGGTGTTGTTTTTCAGCATGATAAGACGAATCCTCACACTTCTTTGGTCACTCGCCAAAAATTATTGGAACTAGGTTGGGATGTGTTGTCACATTCACCATACATCCCTGACATTGCGCCTTCAGATCACCATTTATTTCGTTCCATGCAGAACTCTTTAAATGGTAAAATTTTTACTGACGCTGATGATGTAGGATCAGATTTAATTCAGTTTTTTGCTGGCAGAAATCAGATGGTTTATGAACATGGAATTATGATACTGTCTGAAAGATAACATTAGGTCATCGACAAAAACGGATAATACCCAATTGAATAAAGTTATATTTTTAAGCAAAAATGTTGAATTTTTCTTCTTATTTAAAATTCACGATCACTTAGTTGCCAACCCAATATTCTTCTCGTGACTGATGTAAAGATCTGTTCCTAAAAAGTTCTATTTTTTACAATTGAACGTGAACAAATGAATCGATTTTCAGAAATCAATAACGCGAATTTATTTTATTTTTTATTTATATTGGAAGGACGAAAAAAAAATCACGTAGGAAATTCTAAACAAGATTTAAGAACATTGAAATAACTATGGATTACAATTGAATGGGTATAGCAGATAAAATGATTAAAATTACCCTTCAACCGATTTTATTTCACTATGCACCATTCGATAATTTATCAAAAGAAACCATGTTATACCAAGTTTCAACCCTGGATCTCAACAGGGAGGGTACTAGTTATAGGATGAAACGTAATTTTCGATTTTCCCCTTTTTTCCCTATTGCACGTGTAAAAAGAACCAATTAAATTCTAAGCCGTTCCAGAGAATGTTATATATGGTTGTAATTTTTTTCAGATATTTTGTATACAAATCCGACGTGTGCGAAATAAAAAAGTGTGAAAAAAATGACGAAAAATACAGATATTATGTCGAAGCTTTCAAATAGACCACAACTTCCTTTTTACAGTAACTAGATACTGGCATGACTACTATTCTCAATTTTTTCCTGATTATTCCGCAGAGTGTGCTATAGTTAAAAAAGTGAAAAAATCAAAATCAAAATATTCATCACGGTTTCGCCGAGAAACCTCGAAAATATTGAAGTAAAATCACCTCAAGGGCATTTTTGATCATCTTATTCTGCTATACCCTTTTGGTGTTCGTCGTTACATCACATATTTATCAATGTTATAAAAATAACCAAGGTTTATTTCGTCAAGGTGCGAATTTCCAATTTTAAGGATAACTTGAAATATATGCTATATGTTAACGGTTAGTTAATATAAATGTACTATTAAACTGTTATGTCGTGAGTTTAGTAGTTTGCATAATTTTATATTCATATATTTTTGTGTTGTCTAGTTTTTTCAAAGTTTTAAACGATACGAAATTTTTATCTTTATCTTTGTAACTATATTTTTCTCAAAAATACAATGAAAGTTGCAAGGCCGAGTTGCATGATCTTGTATAACGCTTGAGTATATCTTGTTACCATACTTTTCATTTTTCAGCTTCATTTCAGCATATTTTTCAGCATAATTATGAAATCGTTAAACTCCTGTGCTCATATCTTTTTGTAAAAATAGTACAATATGAATAGTAACGTTTAATAACTTTACAAAAGACACCGTTTATAAGATGTACACTGCGGTATATAACTATAACACCGCCTAAATTTTTAGTTGTTTTAGATTTTAGGTGAAAAGTGTGAAAAAATTAATTGTAGAAGTGGAGAAAGTATGAAAAAAATGAACTGTAGACTTAATCACATGTAAATTGCACTCTTATATAAAACGATATAATCGAAAATGTAATTTTCAACTGTTGTATAACTACATCATCGGCGCTGTAATTTACTAACTTACTGTCTTTAGTTTTGCTACGCATCATTTGACCTACATCATGAGATATCTTTGAAAATAAAAATTGAAATTAAAAATTTGTTTTATGAAAATGCCGCGTAGGAAATATTAAACGGAAGAAGAGACCAGTAAAATTTTAACTACGAAGGAAATAGATTGTAGCATTTGCGAAATTGCTCGTAGGTTGGGAAGGTCACTTAAAATTATTATAAACTTTTTATGTAATGAAGCTAACTATGGAAAGAATAAGACGAGTGGACCAAAGAAGAAACTGAGCCCACGTACGGAACAAATAATTGTGAAAACGGTCAATAATTCATTAAAAAGTTGTAATCAAATTAAAAAAGAATTTAATCTTGATATTTCATGGTGGATTATGGATTAAGTTTTATAAGAAATTAACATTATTAAATAGTAACAAAATCTGCAGATATTTTTCAGAAATTTATTGATAGCGTACCAGATAGAGTTTTCGAGCTAATTACAAAAAATGATTATCCTACAAGTTATTAAAATTGTTTATGATTGATTTTATTGATGTGATGCTATAGTTACGCAACAGTGAAAATGTATACTTCTGGTTGTATCGTTTTATACAAGAGGAGAATTTAAATAAACATCAATTTAAAGTTTATTACTTTTCATACCCTTTCCATTTTTAGGATTAATTTTTTCGCACTTTTAATCTGAATTCGGAAATAAGTAAAAATTTAGGCAGTACTATAGTTATGCATCGCAGTACACACACACACACACACACACACACA
>JAITYT010000151.1:1256694-1267024 GCA_025433975.1 Liostenogaster flavolineata
GAGCGGTAATTTTGACGTCGCAGATCGCCATGGCGGTGGAAGAGGAAAAATTTTCGAAAAATCCGAATTGGAGGTATAACTTAAAGGAAGATTCGTGTCAAGTAGAAGAAGAATTGGCAGAATCATTGAGAGTAACTCAACAAACCATTTCGAAACGCCTCCAAGCCATGGAAATGATTCAGAAGCAAGGAAATTGGATTTCGTACAAGTTGAAGCCGAGAGATGTTGAACAGCGTTTCTTTGCTCATGGACAGTTGCTTCGAAGACAAAATCGAAAGGGGTTTCTACATCGCATTATGATAGGCAACAAAAAATAACTTCGCTTGGATAAAGAGCAGAAAATCATAGGGAATGCCTGGACATTCCTTCGCGTTGATGGCTTGAACGAATATTCACGGCGCCAAGGTTATGCTCTGTATTTGGTGGGACCAGATCGGTGTGGTATATTATGAGCTGTTGAAACCGAGTGAAACTATCGCAGGGAATCGGTGTCGAACGCAACTGATGCGTTTGAGCTAAGTGATAAAGAAGAAACGACGACAGTACCTAAAGAGGCACGACAAATTTATCCTATAGCATGGCAATGCTCGACCACATGTCGCAAGACTGGTCAAGGCATTCTTAGAAACGCTGAAATGGGAGATCTTATCCCAACCGCTACCATTTGTTTTGATCGATGGTACACGGCCTGGTTAATCAGCATTTTCGCTCTTATGAAGAAGTCAAAAAATGGATCGATTCCTGGATCGCCTCAAAAGACGCATCTTTTTTTCAAGATGGTATCCGAAAATTGCCAGAAATAGGGGAAAAAGTAGTGATTAGCGACGAACAGTATTTTGATTTATAAATATGTAATCGCTTTTTAACAATAAAGCTTGAAATTTTAGAAACAAACGGCGGAAACAACGTTGTACACTTAACATTGTATTTTAATATTTTATATATCTTTATATATCTCGAAAAAAAAGAAGAGTTGTTTAATATTTAGTATTATATTTTTGCTCGTATTTTATTAAACAATTTTCGGTATGCTTGTTGGGATAAAAATCGCTTATAATCTTGGGCTAATTTGTTGTTTTGCGAGTGAGATTTAAAGACGAGTGTGGAATGTTTCGAATGAAAAGTAACTTTGCAGACTGCGTGGAAATAAAACCAGTCGCCTTTTCATTGAGACACACTGTGCATGTAACTGTCTCGTACAGTTAAACGTAGGTACTTGAGGCTCCAGCTCCCGCGCATTTCGCACCGAACAAACTGTCGAAGAAGCTTCTTGATATTATCTATTCATTTTGCATATATTTTATATTATGGAGGATAAACGATCTTGCCGGTCTATCGTTTTGGAAATAATTAAAAATCTACCAAAACAAGAGAATTTGTATAATTATCTCGCAGCTAAAAAACGTCGAAGAAACATGAAGACGTTCGAAGTGAATGAAATCGAGTTTATTCTCGCGACAAGTGTAATATGCGAAAGAGAGAAAACAATTTGATTAAAATCTGCTCAAAAAAAGAAATTACTCTGTGAAAGTCTTTATCGATTACATCTGTTTATTTTGCATTCATTTTTTGTCATAAAGGATAGACGATCTCGTTGGACCACGAGAGACGAGCCTCCAATTTAGTCTTATTATTTATTTGTTGTTTTTACTTTTTTCCTGTCGTCACTTTTCTTCTTTTCGTCCCTGCTTCTTCCGCTCTCCTTCATTTGCGTAAAATATCGATACGGCTCTCGGATATCGAGTTCAGTCGCTCTCAAGAGACGGTGACGTAGACTTTCTCTCCGCGGAAGAATGGAACTCGAGAATTAAACCGGTCGAGCATCCAAATGACGTAAGGTCAGGATCACATCTTGATCGTACCAAGATAGGATTTGATGTTTAGAGAATTATTGTCTCTTTTCTTTTGTTCTTTTCCTTTAAATTACTTCTTCTCTTCTACCTCCTCTTTAATAACCATTTTCATTTCAACTAATTTAACCCTTTGCGGTCGTATTAAATTTATACATAGCTGTCATGCTGGTTGGATTAATCTTCATAGAACGAACAGTAATAAATAATATGCAAGATTAAGAAGGAAACACGTTTACACAATAATATGTTTTAATGTAATGTTTTTATGTAAAACTTATATTTTATAGTTCCCCATCGTTTGGTATCTTTCAAAGCAGTCTCCGATATGGACCCCTGGTTTTCGAGAACATATGTCGCAAAATATGTAGTTTGCCATTAAGCCTTTCCTCTTTATCACAGGACGATGGTCTTCCTGATTTTGAAGATATTCTATCACGAAAATCACTTATAAGTTGTTCCATCAATTTCCGGACAAACATAAAATGTGACATAGGCGTTTTGTTTTCTCTTCTGGCTGACACCTTATATAAGATGTAGCTATCGATTGTGCATCCCTCTAAACGCCAGAAAAAACATTTCTCATTAAACAATATAAATTTGCTAATTGGTCAACCTTATCGATACCTCCTATATTTAAAATGTAATTTATAACAACCTTTGGTTTGCCTAATGTTTTATTAACCTAATGTCGACGGTGGTACTTTCTTCTAATCTTCTTTGAATAGTTTTCATAACCGTAGCTGCTTAATATGGTAACTATTCTCTTATACTTCCACGCTAATAATAAAATATCACCCAATCGATAAGCAGCAGTATTCTTATTTTTTGTTATGTTCTTCCATACTTTTTTGTGTTTTTGGTTCAGCATCGATTAAATATGCATGTGCGCGCATACATACGTGATAGATAATGCTAGGCTTGACAGTACTCGCAGTCTTATACGCGTACACGTGTGCTTCAACTCCTCGTGCGTTTCAAAGTTTTCGAACTTGCAGGATGGACGTTTTTGCGGAGCAGTGCCACGTCGTATTAAAAAAAATAACCAAATTTTTTTAATAATGTTTATATACATTATAGTATTATATTATTTATAATTATGTACAATATAAAAATAACATTGGTAAATAATATTTTATTATTTGTATAAAATTTTTCATCTATGTAGGTTTAGAATTTTTTATTTAAATGCCCACGAAAAAAGTCAAACGCTGCGAAGATCCGGATTCGAATCCCGACCATCCTAGCGGGTTCCTCTGAACCTTCGATTTTTTTTGCGGATAAATGATTTATTTTCAATTTATTTATTTATTATTTATTGCAGTGTTTTTATTTGCACTCTCCTAAATGGAAACCTTGGGGCAAAATAGGTTAACGACATGAACGCGGCACCTCCGTTTTCACGATTTAACGACAAACCAATTTGATAGGTTCTCTAACGTGGGAAAGATCAAACATTTTTCTAGGTTCTCTAATGCAAACGGGATCAGTTATTTCCTTCCTTGAATCTTTCGATTTTTTCTCTTAAATTTTCGAAAATTTCGTGACTCACCAAAAGGACTGGACGTATCCTCTGCTTCTTCTTGTTGTATGTATCATTTTTTCTATTTTTACTCATGCCTCGAGATCGCATTACTCTGACCAATCAATGTGTACGCTTTCGCGGTAGTATTATTTATCTACGTAGGTAGGTTGCGTTGGAAAAATTCTCCGAGACAAACGTGAACTTTACATAAGTGATTGTAATAAATACGATCATTCGAGGAATAAAATTTTCTCTTTAAAATAAAAAAGAAAACTCTTTTTCGTACGAAGAAATTTTACATACGTATACAGTATGTTAGATAAATAATCGATTTTTTTAGATGTAAAATTTATGTATAGATATTAAATAGATGTAAAAACAATTATATTATATTTGGAAGTTAATATTCATTTAACATAGGTTCCATTAGTATCAATACAACGTCTGGCATGGTTAAGTAATGCTTATATAGATTTTTTAATCTCTTTTCTCGGAATGCTGTTTAGCATCTGTGTCACGGCTACCGAATGGCGAGAACATCTTCGTAAAATGCTCCTTTCATAGCTATTTTCAATTTGGGGAGAAGAAGATAGTCACACGGTGAATATGATGGATGATCTATAACACAATTTTGTTTTGTGTTAAAAAATTCAAAAATGCAGAATTCTCGACCACAAACGATTTAAAATACCTAAACACTATTCTCTATTAACAATTTGATAATCTGAATCAAATTCCTAGTGGGCAGTACTCTTTGAATCATAAAAAGTAATTAACACTGTCTCGATTCTTGATTCCTGAAAACGCAATTTCTTTGGTTTCGGCTCACCTTTCGACTTCCATTCTGCAGATTCATGCTTAATTTCAGGCATATATTTAAAGCACCATGTTTCATCACCAGTTATGATGGAATCAAGAAAATCTGTGTCATTCCCAGCAGTTTTAATGTCTGTACAATGTTCTATACGAGCGATTTCTTGGCCTTCATTTAACTTCAGATAACTGATATGATACAAAACGTGCACAGACCTTGTTCTTACCTAAATCTTCAGTTACAATGGTTCAAACGATAAAAGTAATTGAATTTAATTTTTCAGCCAACATTCTCACAGTCATATTTCTATCGATAGCAATGATTTCACGGTCTTTTTCAACTAATTCGACACGATTTGGAGCTTCTGGACGTTCAGATCTTGGATCGTCGTTTAAATCTTCACGATCATTTTTAAATCGTGTAAACTAGGTATAAAATTGTGCATGAGTCATACAATTATCATCATAAACTTTTTACAACAAATCGTACGTCTCAACGAATTTTTTTCCAAGCTTAAAACCAAATTTAATATTTACCTTTGTATGTTTACGACATAAGCACCAAGCATACCGTCTTTAAAATGCGTGTAAGATGGACACCTATCATCCGATTAGCATAAACTAGGGTGCATTTGAAAGGTGTTTTATGGTTTAAATTGGCAGTTCGGTTATTTATCTAACATACTGTATATACATATGATGTATAAACATCAGTTTTGCAACATATCGCTCGTTATAAATACTTTTAGTATCTTGGTTAATGACGGCCTCAGATAACGACGATCCAGTTGTAAGAAAAAATTTTTTGATCAACGATTTTGATCAACTAATAATCAAAAACTGGTTTTATAAATAATTTAAGCAATGGTAATTTTTTTGTAGCAAATACATTTAATAAATATATGTAGTTATTATGGTTATGAGGAGAAGCTGGAACAAATTAATCGATTTTCAATTAAATCTTATAGAAAATCGTACCTCGATAATCCATTTGTAAAGCTAATCAAGAAATGGTTGACTATTGTTAACTAGGGTGCCATTTTACCAGGTTTTTCTGTACATACCGGATTGTCTTAAATGATGAACATAAATTTTCATGAAATAATAAAGACACGAATAGAACTATTTTTCTCGAGTTTTGTTGCGATCTAATTAAATACAATAGCATTTTTCAGCACCCCATTTCAATATCGTCGTTTTAGTTGAACGAAAATTCGTGAAGGTTTTAAACGAATTAGCACTGTTTCTTTGCAGTGCACGTGAGTCTTCATCGAGATCGAGCTCCAGCAGAAGATGGATCAGAAAATGATTCAGAAAAGGATTCAGACAGAAAATGGTTCAGAAAGTTGCTTGGAAGCTAAAAGCATTCCACCGCCCCTAACGGACAGTATCTTTTGGACGCAGCGAGTTCCAGCCGGTCCTACGTCAAGGAGTCAATCAGATCTCGGTTGGTCAAATTTTGGAATCGACGCTCGTGCGCATGCCTTCTTCGCGAAGCGCCGACGATCTAGTACGAATCACCGCCTAGCATCTTCGTGGCTCGTCGTAAATACGAACGTCGAGTGCCGCTTGTTACCGAAAATAATCACGAAAGCGGGTTTGTCTCGCGCCTGCGACAAGAAGAAACGGGCGTCGCGACGTCGTTGCCGCCCGAATAAGCGCGAAGAAACGCGAAAGGAGAACGCATTGTCGTCGTTTTCGGGCGACAGCGCAGTTTTTAACGTCGGTCGTTGAAGTGCCTGTTGAAGTCTGTTAAATCCTGTTAAATCCTGTTGAATCGTCCTGGTCTCTCGCTCGTATCTGAGTGCTTCGAATCTGTCGAGATTTGTCTCGCGCTTGCGGCAAGAAGAAACGGGCGTCGCTACGTCGTTACCGCCCGAATAAGCGCGAAGAAGCGCGAAACGAGAGCGCATCATCGTCGTTTTCGGCCGACAGCGCAGTTATTAACGTCGACCGTTTGATCGCCTCTTGAGATCCGTTAGAGTCTGTTAAATTTTTCTGGTTCCCGCGCACTACTGGGTCCTTCGAATCGATTCAATCGAGTCGCCTCCATCTTTGAAAAACATCGATATTTTACTTTCGCTCACGGAGCCTGTTAAATTCTGTTAAATCTTCGTGGCCTCCTGCTTGTAGCCGAGTGTCTCTAATCGGTCGCCGCCATCGTTGGAAAATAGTAAAAACGATCACGACGACGGTCTCGCGGTAGAGTCGACGAAATGACGAGGCCGAGTATCGTCGCGTCGTCATCGGCACCACGACAACACTCGCGACAATTTATTCACAGCAGAATCGACCAATTCCATTTCCTCTCTTCTTTGAACTCAAACATCGAAGTTTAATCCTGCAGTTGAAAAAAAAACAGAAACGTCAATGGCGACGTCGTTCGCGATAGGTCGGAATACCGAGATGCCCAACGACAGTATCACTTGCCGATCCAGAGACGAGCGACAAAATCGAAACTCTGCCCGATCAAGAAAGTACGAAGAGGACGAGGACCTGCCGGACCCGCCACCGAATCCGTGGCTCCTGTTGGAGCGGCTAGACGGTAGAGAAAGAATCGACGAAGAGACCGTCGATTTAGAAACCGAAGAAGAAGAAGAAGAAGAAGAAGAAGAAATGGAAGAAGAAGAGGAAGAAGAGGCAGCAGAGTACGAAGACGAGGACGAAGACGACGATGTCGACGAAACGATGGAAGTAACCGAAGAAGACCAACAGGAAGCTTTGGAGGAAGAAGAAGAAGAAGAAATAATAGCCTATCTGACGGGTATAGGTACGACCTCGAGCTGCGAACAGCCGAATTCCTCCGACTGCTACAGGTCTAGGAACTCTACCACGTCGAATCCACCCACGAGCGACGTCACCTATACCGAGGACGCATTCGAGCAGCTGGATCGTCTCTACGGATTGACCGAACGAATTTTGGAGATACGCGAACGCGGCACGAAATTGTTCAAAAGAGTTCGCGATCTGGAGAGACTGAACGTCCTTAGAAGAGCGGACGCGAGAGTGGAGAAACTGTTGACCTTGACAGGCGATAGTCTCGAGGTAGCATCGATAGCCAGCGACCTGCCGGATCAAGAGGACGCCGATTTTTCCGAATCCTTGCTGGATGCCATCCTCTCGAACGTTCGCACGTCGCACGTGCAGAGAAGAGGCGTCAGGTCACCGACGATGCCAACCACGGCTTCAGTGACTTTGGCAGCGACTTCTTCGACGACAACAACGATGACCACCGCGGCTGGTTGCGTTGAAGGTTCTTTGCATGGAAGAAATCGCTCTTTGGGATTGTCGGAGCGTTCTGCAGCAGAAGGCGCGACGCCAGCCACGATGAAAGCTCAGGGCGCACCCAAGGTGTCCAAGTGGACGAGGGTCAAGGCCGCTTTCAGGTGGGAGAAGGCCTGTTCGAACGACACCGCAGAATTGGATGTGACAACGGGGACAATGACTGGCGTGTCTAGCAAGTATCTGAAAATTCCGGACGCGTCGACGTCCGGAAGTGGCGAACCTTCCGAGCAATCGACTCCGGCCTCGCCTAGATCCAACGCCTCTTCGTCTAACGAGGATGTCTTTGAACGTAAGGGACTCTCTCTTTGCTTCTGTTCTTTTATTTTTTTCTTTTTGATGAGCGGCTATGATTCTGTGATGAAGTTCGTTAAACTGGGTCGCATCTTGCCTTATTAACACGTTGACTATTACGCCAAAATCTCAGGGCGAGTTTTCTCAGGGCGTCTGTAATGATAAAATTATAATAAATGCTTAAACGATATCACGTTCGTAGAACGTTGTTTATTGTGCTGGTTGTCGTTCTCTAATTAGGTATGATATTCAAAATCCGTTGGCTGACGAGGTTCGTTCTCAATTTTTACAATTACAAACATTCGAGGCATTCCGGTCACCGATGATTACCGTCATAGACAAACAAATCTGCGGACATGTGTGACCAACTTGACGGCCGTCATGTCAAAGAGTATCATTATCCCAAGGACAAATTCGTATTAGCTTGATTTTGATTCATAATGCTAGTCATTCTTTAGATGAGCGCATACGTCGAAGCGATGTTGATTGACGTCGACGTTAACGAACGTCTGTTGTTTTCTAATGACTCGTTTTTTTCAGGACATCGAAGACAACCGAGCGAACGAGACAACGCCGAGCGTAACGAAGCTGTGTGTCGCAACGTCGAGGTACGTAAGCAAAAATATCAGGCGCGATTTAGAGTTCTATGGAGAGCAATGAGAGGTTGAAAGAGGAACATTTATTTAGAAAAAGAAAGAAAAGTCAGACGAGCTGCTAGCTTGCCAAATCGATCGACTCTACAAAACGAAGATAGAGAATATTATCTTCTAAACTTTTCCTTCTAAAATAAATAATTAATTGTTCGAAGGCCATAACAACTGTAAAAGTCGATTTGTTTGGCTGGAGCCAAAGATTTAAGTCTAATCAACTCTATGTCAAATAAAATCTGAGAATAAGAGCTAGAACAGCGGAAGATTCCCCAAATTGCTGTTCTAGACATAACTTAAAGATTTAGATCCGATCGGATCCGAGAGCAATAGCTAGAACAACAGAAGATTTCTCAAATTGTTGAATTGGCCATAAATTTTGTCTTATCGCTGATAATATCACCCATCTTTGCTTCGTGTTATCGATTAATCTTTGTATTTGTTGAAGTTCTTGGCCGATCGAATTCCATGCACGGCTGAAACGAGGTGAAAATAAATTCGCGGTTCGCTTTTCGAGCACGATATTCTCCCGGTTCGCGTTTAAGATTAACGGGTGGGCGCGAGGGGGTCCGCACGTTCGGAATTCCTCTCCCGCGACGTATAGAACGCCTCGCAAGAGTGCCGAATTTAAAAATACAACCCACGTCACTGGCGCAATGCTGCCATGCCGCGGTCGAACTTCATTAACCAAATCCCCGAGTCTATTCGCATCGGCGTTTCCACTGCTTTTCTCTCGTGAAAGAGAAAATGCGTCTCTACTCGTCGGATTATTACTCGAAAAGAACAATGATCGTGACGTATCGAAGTCGAAACAATTCGATTGTTCGTTCTGCGTCGGAAAAGCACGGAAAGAAATTGGAAGAAACTCGTGTCGGTAAATCCCTCGATTCTCGACTTTTAAAGACCTCGAAAACAACTCCATGATTTTCCTTTGACTGTTAAGCTCTTACGCGAACTGAATAAGTCCAATAAATTTGATCTTGTCCGACTTTTATCACTGAGGAACTCGACGATTCGCTTGCCTTTGAGACATTTATTCGTGATTGCTTATTGCGATTAGTCGTGAACTTCTACGCTTCATTGGCTAAGTTTATTGGGCTGGCAGAGAAGTAATTTCGCTTTTCATAACAAACAGCGTTATGTTTTTTTTTAGATGATTTTTTTTATAAAATCGTTATTTAAAGAAAGAAAGTTATTTTAAGAAGATCGTTATAAAAAGTAAATAATTGATTGAAATTCATTCTTTGTATGAGAAATTAAATTTTATTTCGCACTAAAAAAGCCGAAATTACTTTCTTGCCCGGGTGTCTTTCCACACGGTGTATGCGCAAACTGTAAAAAAGATTATTAACGAAAACGCATTCGCTAAAAACAGTTCATTCGATATACGTATAAAAATGAACGAAGTGTTTGGTAGAATGGAGAAACATAAGATATCATTTTTGTCACTATCGCTTTCAGCTGCAGAATGAATCGTGTAATCGTGAATAAAGAGTCACACGATATCGCGTAAATATGTTTATGTCATAAAGTTAAATTATGCAAGAGACTGAAGCTATACAACAAGAGATGCGTTTGTAATCTCCTTCGTTCGGTACATTTAGTCGACAGTCTCAAACGCAATCACGTATCTCATTTACGTGTTAAAACCGCAATCAACGTTCCTTAAAAAACGAAAGATCTTTTGATAATAGGAGAAAGGTGCGAAGTCCAACGACATTCAAATTACGTTATTGCTTTTGTCAACAATAATGCTACAATGTCTTAACATTTTTTATCTTGCTAATCGAGTACCAAAATTATTAAAACTTCGTCAGATTCCTCCTTTCATTCCTTTCCCAGTCTCGTTCTTCGGGTTTTTAGCAAAATTAAACTTTTGACGTGGCAAAACTACTATCTTCTCCGAGACCCCCCCCCCC
>JAITYT010000151.1:1272829-1290797 GCA_025433975.1 Liostenogaster flavolineata
TCCATCACTCCGTACTCCACATCTCCTCTACACTCGCTGATTTATCTTAACCTTACTCCTTGTTCTTCTTATTCTAATCTTAATCCTAATCTTAATATTAATCTTAAATCCACGCCATCCGCCAACTTCTGCTTTCCTCTTTATTCACTCCACATCCACCACCGCCCCCACACTACCATCCACCTCCACTCCTCCCTTCCTCCCTTCCTCACCTGCATATCTTACACCCCTCTCGTGATGAAATAATGATTTTATAGTAATAATGGCTTTACTAAATTTAATTTTTTTTCGTGAATAATAGTTTTATCAGTACGAAATTATAGCATTAAGAATTATAGCATCTTTGAAACCGTATTTTTTTTCAGCGATACGGTCACATCTAATATACGATTAAGGGTATTCGATGATCGCAGTTCGATCGACATTCCTCGGGAGGATGATCACGTCGGTAAGTGCAAATAAAGCTTTTTAACACGTTCAAGATGGGGTGTGCCATTAGTGGTACAAACGGATCTAATCACAGCTTCTTTTTTGTTAATAAAATTAGAGAACAAATTTAATCAATTGAGCAATTAATAGTATAAGCAATATACTCTGTTAAACAAGCGATTTTGAACTTTCGTTTAGAAATTCTTACGTACAGTTGAAGAATTCGATGTAATTACGGTTATGGGGTAAAAATACTTGATCGAAAGAGAAACGCGCGATTTAGAGTCCCGTCGAGAACGTGTTAAAAGCGTACAAATTATCGAGAGAAATGAATTTGATTTATTACTTTAGAAAAGACATCCATTCAAAAAGCGGTAAGATGCGAGGTTGGCGCGCTGACAAAACAGAAAGGATTCATCACGACGGCAGCAACGACGAATGTGATGAAAGAAGCAACGGTAGATTTTATCACGGTTCGTTATTCGTTATTATTTCTTTACTAGCTCGAAAGAGTTATTTCAAACACAATGAAACTATGAAACATCCGGAAAAGTTAGACTCTATTTTAGAGATCCAAGCCTAAGGTGTTTTTTCTATCGACAGTCATTTATTTCTATTCTTTATTTCTTTCACTGTGATATCTTTTTCTTTGTCAATCTATCTGTCAGTCTCAATCGGACGTAGAGTCATAAACGCGTCATTACATCTACAAGCTATGCCTTTAAGATCTTTCCGTATCCTTTGTAAAGTATGGAAAACGAAGTTTTATCATAGCACTATCGAAATGAGCGACGTGTCGGTACAACCAGGACTTGCAACCGGTCGAAGACGACGGTAACGGCTATGAACGTAAGGATTATGATTATGAGGCCACCGATACGATGTATGATGTAGATCATAAGAGCGAACCAAGACAGTTGATTGAGAACGAAATTCCAAAGGATGAGAAGAAGAAGAAGAAATCAAACGTTGTTCAACGTTCCTGCGAACTCGTGGACGAACCGGCCGTGACGACGTGCTTGGTGCCATCTGCAGATCTTAAATCGTTTGAAGGTATCAACAACATTCGTATAGATAACATTATTCGACGAGACGAATATCGAAGGAACAATTTCGAGCGGCCTAAACAATTTATAATGTGTTTACTTCTAATGGGAATCGGCAAATAGCTTGTAATAGATTTAGTTTACTAATTGTTGTCCTTCGTTTAATTCGACCAGTCGGTTATCGTCATGTTGAAAGGGAGTGATCGTGACCAGCTGATTCTATTGCATAAAAAATAATTTCAAACATATAATTAATTATCTGTCTACATACATATGTATAATTAATAAAATATTTTGTATTAAGTATATTTCAATAAACTATACAATGGGATCTGCTCTTCATGATCACTTTAGGGCTCACTTTTGATGCAACGATAACCGACTGATCAAATAAACTGATCGAAAGTAAGATTGAATAAAATATTTAAATTCAGTCAAACCTGTTTTTGTGTGGTAGATAGGAACCGCATAAAAGAAATCGCACAAAAAAATATTCGCAAATTTCATAAATACTTACCACAAATAATTTTTTACAACATTATTAGAGAACATTTTTTATGCGATGGAGAGGCGCATAAAAAAAGTCGCGCTAACTAAATACGTCAATGATTTACGAAATAGTGAGATAGTGCTTAGCTTTTTCTTTAATTAAATCTCCGTGAATGGGGAGTCATTTTTTAGCTGAATCCTTAATCCAAAACACGAGAGCCTTTTCCATTATCTCTCTATTACAACATTTCTTGAGTATGATGCTCTTTTACTGCTTTCGTTTGTTGCACTATTAATAGATTCATTTATTTTACTCGCACGTTTTTGTATGGCTCTTATAGTAGATTCTCGTGTAATTTAAATTCGTTAGCAACACAGCTCTAGATCCTTTACCATCTGCTAGTCTGTTTAATTTTGCAATTTTAGTTTCTAATGTAATCGGGTTTTTTTTCACTTTTTATTGGCTACAACACACTTATTCATTTTATGGGAATACTTATGTGTTGAAGACGAGTTTTGACGAAAAGAGAGGGGTTTGTCCGTCTGATGTCAGAAGACTCGTACTATCTCCTTTTGTTCGTCGTGAATTCACATGCCGGGAATATAAACCTCGGCCCTCCGATTTGTGGTCAGGCGCGCTATCCCACAGTCTATCACAGACTGGGTCCTAGACACTACGATTTACGTGTATATTAACATCATGGGTGTTCTTCTCACATACACATACTCGCGGTGATCGCCCATGAGCTGGAATGCTATGCCCAACATTATGTCTAAAAATAAAATAAAAATCTTTAATCTCGCTATAAAATGTATCCTTGATCACGCGAGTCGTGGATAAAACTCGGAATACGAAGCGTATGCTGCCAGCGCGTCGAACGAAAACGATCGAATGTGCATTGTCGGGAGACTGTTCATAACAAATGAACAGAGCGTCTAAAAGCGAACACCGGCTTGCAGTGTATATATGTGTACACTGATAGAAAACATTACAACGGTGTAATAATGCCAACATCGTTGGAATTCATAAAAAAAAATCTTATAAAAACAAAATTGCATAAAAAAGGACCGCACAAAAACAGGTTTAACTGTATAATTACTAATGAATGTTATCAAACGATATTCTTAGAAACTAACGCGTACAATATTTTTCAAGACGGAAGCACAGAAGAAAATGAGGAAGCCAAGGAGCAAGAAGACGACGGACTAGATGCGATGCTTCGTCCACCGCGTCAGCATTCACAGCTTCGAGAACTTGAGATTTGCTCCACGAGTCGAGATCATGAGCGAAGCACGTCACCTGCCAGCGATCAGCAACCGGAAACGAATCGCGAAGCGAGTAAGAAAATACATAGAATGAATAGCAACGCGGAACAAAACGATAAATACGTCGATGGTACGTTGGTACTGATCAGAGCGTCCGAAAAAAGTAAAGAGATGGAAGAACGAAGCCAGCAGAATTCAAGGACCTTTGAAATACATTCGTCAGCCTCGGGTCAAGCGTCTTTGGATTTTCCCGTGGAAACCAAAATCAAGACGATCGTGACGACGATGCCGCAAACATCCTGCCGTGACTTACGTTGTTACGAGAGCATCGTCGTGAACGAAGAGACCCTGAACAAAATAGTGGTACCTACAGCCGTTAGCACGGAACCACCCTGCGAAAAGAGATTCGTCAGCAGAAGGGAAAGTCGATACCCTTATCCAGCAGAGGCGAGCGATGAAACATCCAGGTGTTCTGAAACGAGAACGCAACGTAGAAGTTACATCGACGATAACCTGAATTGTTCGTCCTTGAATCGGGACATTAATACCAAAGCAAAACGTAGGACGTCGATCGAAGTCTCCTCGTTCTCGTTGCCCTCTCGAAACGTTTTCATTAAAACGAAACGCATGATCTTCTCGCCGTTTCGCCGAGGTGAGGACCGATTTTGCGATGCTGTGCCCGCGGGAACCACCGCGAAGATGAAGAAGGACGATAAAGCTCCTAGGGAGAATTTACAACGCAAAAGCAAGAGCAAGTCCAGGTCCACGTCGCCCAAAGGACTACGACGTAGCGACGCGGCTTTGTGCAGGACCGTTCTGCTACCTTGGTCTCATCTGGGCGTTACTTTTGGATCCAAGGAACCCAAAAGCGGTGAGTCGTGGGACGAGACGAGAGATGGGAAGGATGAGAAGCAGAGAAAAGGAGAAGCTAGGGAGCGTGGGGAAGAACGCAAGGACGAAATCGAAGAAGGCAGAGATTATATTCGAGGATTTAATCATTTTGGGTGCTCTCGATTGAAGAATCCGTTAGAGAAAATGGGGATGAAACGACCAAGCGCGCAAATAGACGAAGAAGGCGGTCGAAAAGAAGTGACTGTCGGCGGATTTCGAAGTAAAGAAATGTTTGAGCTGGATAAACGCGTTCTGCCTGTCGAATCTGATAAGAAAGCAGTCGTAACTGATCGAAACGAACGTCATTCTCCGATATATGGTATATTACAATATGTAATGTATAATACTACATGTTATCTATAATCCGTTCCATGATAAGCGAGCTATTGAACCTGTTAAAAAATTCCAAAATAAGTGAGCTGTTAAAAAATTCTCAACATTCAAGAATGAAAACGTTTTTAATAAATCTGTCTGATATAAATATATATTAATTGAGTAATGATTATGTAGGAAGAAAAAGAACTGACTTGCGTTCTTTTTCTTCCTACATAATCACTACAAAGAAAACTTACAATTATGAACTGACACGAACTTAACCGGTCGTTTAAAGTTAATTTTGCATTTCTTTGACAACATAATCGACCCAATCAATTTCAAACAAAATTGAAATAGCTTATTGTGGAACGAAGATAGCACATGTTTTATTCTTAAATCTGAGAAGAAACCTAATTAGAATTATCGAGTAAAAATTTCTTCTAACTCAACTTTTCCATGCCCTATAGAGATATTAGGTTCGAAGACAACAGAAAAATGCCATGAAGAACTCAGTCGCACGACGAATACCGCAGTTTTACCGTCTGATCTCGTGCACAAATTAAGAATCCTTTCGAACGTTGCGGCGAGAAAGGACGGTCGAATGGACACCAAGATGGACGCTCAAGTTGATTCCTCGACATCGCCGTCGTCGTCTATGGACATTCGTAGCTCGAGGTTAAGGCGCACCAAGGAAGCTTTTCTGTCTCATAAAAGTGGCCGATTCGCCCTTGATTCGACAACGCCGATGTTTTTGAGTTCTAACGATGATGCATCTCAGCGCAACCGTAACACAAACGCAAACTATAAAGAAATTACAGCTACCAGTAGCCTGAATCGACGCGTTGGCATGGAGTAAGTTAAATAGAAGTTAAGTCTAAGCGTTGAAGTTTAAACTATTAGGAAGACCGAAAAGTAACGTCATATTTTTTTTTGTCAAATTAAAAGATAATTTTATAATATATTTTTATTTTTAATCAATGATGTTTTAATCAATATCTTGTATAATTAACTGATTAATATTAAACAAAGGTTGATATGTGCAAATATGATGTGACTTTTTGGTGCTCTTAATAAATCAAATACTCAGCCCCCAAAAACAGCTTAGCTGAAAAATTGATAAGAACTTTTGACTTTCGGGGGTTTTTTAACGAATTTCTCGAATTATCATATTTAGTCGTAGTATTACGATCTTTTTGTCGGTTAACCTATTTCTGCGATCATAACACTCGACGTGTTTCAGTTATCATCCGAAGACTCAATCGACAACTGAACCAATGGCTAACAACAGCGGCAGTAACGCAACCAACAACAGCAAATCGGACTTGGTAAAGTCGGCGAGCGCAGGAATGATCAATGTCGATCCAAGCACCTTGAACCAATTGGCAGCCACATCAGACCGTGGTTGCGAATCCTTGCCTCGCACGATTTCGAAGCGTTATGATTTCGGCATCAGTGGACCGTTAGCCCGAATAGCAAACAAACTGAAACTTTCTCGACTAATGCGCGGTAGGGATTTTTCGACAAACGAAGGAAGTTTGAGAACGATCACGACGCTGTGCCGGCAAAGCTTGCTGATCGAAGTAGGAAGACGCAACGAACAACAAGAGGAACGTCAATGCGTCGAAGAGAGCCGACAGGATGGACAAAATTTCCGTGAGAGCCAGGACAACGAATCCTAACTGTGAACGAACCAAAGGAAAAAGCGAATCAATTTCGAACACTTTAGGTCGTACCGAGAACGGAAGAACGGAAAGAGATTGAGCTGTTCTGTTTAAAAAAAAAAAACCAAGGATGTATGGAATCGTTGATGAAACGTCATCGTAGAACGGCGGTCATTGGTATCGTTATAAAGCGCAATGTAACGTGCAGGGTACAATTAATTAAAAACGTCTGTTCGTCTTTCATTGAATTAAAACCACAATCTGTTTTTATTGTATATCGATTGCACTTGATAATCTTTCGGACCGACTAATCAACGAATTTCTTCGTTAGCCCCTGGTAACGTATCGCGCGATCGTCGAAATTATCATTTTCGAGAAAGGAAGTCTCTTTCTCGCGATTCACAGAGTCGATCTAACATTATCGATTCTACTACGATTGCCATTTCCCTTCTATTACCTCATCGACAACTTTTCACGAGAGGATTAGTTTCGAAAATAGGATTGGCTCCTCGCTAATTCAGGGTTCACTGTCAAGACGAAGGACGCTTCGACAACGAAGACGTCACGTAGTAGCGACGAGAGGCTAGGGGTAACCGAAGGGAGAGAAAGAAAACAAGAAAAAATCATTAGCTTCGACAAACACGTGTAGAATGTGCCACACGACGTAAAAAGTGGTCGGTGGTACAACGAGTGGTAAACACAATGGCAGGGGGCACCGCGTCTCGAGTCGGTATTTGATTAAAAGGGATTAATGTCCCTCGGGCAGTTTCGAGTGGCTCGGAGAGAAACAAAAAAAGCGTGGTGAGAGAGAGAAAGGTGGGGCGAAAGAGGGGAAAACGGAAAGAGATAGCACGCGCGAGCGCGAAAGACGAGGGAAAATCGTGCGCGGGCTAAGCTGCCGCGTGCCTCTTCCCCCCGAATCGTCTCCATTCGAGCGTCGCGATCGTTTTCCCACCCTTTGGGCTCCTGTCACCTTTCTAACCGTTTTTCACTCGTGCGAGAACACCGGATTTGTGGAACGGTTTATTTAATCGTGCTAAATTAATTTTAATTACATTAATTCATTTAGCTTAGAGAGCCGGCGATTCACTTGTTTCATGCAGTGCTATCTTTTAACCCTTCTGATTAATTAGATATATTACGATCTACGGTAAAATCTTTTCTTTATCTCTATGGAATCTCTCGATAAAATTAATCGTTATTCAGGATAAGATCACTCGAGAAATACTAAGCCAATGCGAAGTCCATGCAAACCATTAGAAAATTGCGTGACATGATATAAAAAAGATTATGCATTGCATTAACGTGCTAAATCATTCGTGTAACCGTGAATCGCGCAAAGAGAGACTCGAGAATACTTTCAAACGCTCGTAATTTAATGTTCTTAAAAAGCGTTTTTCTTTTCCTAATTTTTAAATGTCGATCCTTGGTCAGAGTCTTTTCCATTTTCGACCCTGTTTCCACTTTTTTTCGATCACTTGATCAAACACAACGGCATCTTCTGTGATTCGACGCAAAGCCTTGTACGGAAGATTTTAATGTTCATCCTTCTTTGATACGGAACATTAAAATGTTAGGTCGACTAGAAAGTAATTTCGGTTTTAAAGTATGATATAAACCCCCATTTTTATACAAAGACCAAACTTTATATCAATTATATATTTTTTATTTTGTACGATGCCCTCGTGCCCATCTTTCTAGCAACTTCACGATTCACAATTGCAACACTGACAGAAGTCATTCAAAAAAAAAAACAACGCCGTCTGTTTATTTAAAAATCAAGATTACTTTCTTACGGACTCAATAATTCGAACGATATTTTTACTTCAATATTTCCTCGAGCTGCAGTCGGTCGTATTGGTTCGCCAGCATCCATCGGACCCCTGGATGCTTCCAGCAGCCCGTCGAGTGGCGGATCTTTCCGGTCGATGCCTCGAAACGAGCGACGAGCAAACAAATCGGTCCAGCCGTGCGCGCTCTCTTTACCAACCCCCTCCAGCCACGTCATCGCAGCGTATCGACGACATGGCGCACGTTTCGAGTGCCCTGGGAAGAAACGCTTAAATTTAACGTACGATTTTCTTTCTCCGGGGAATCGACGGTAAAGACCAGCGTCCGAGGGAAAGGAGAAAGAAGAACTCAATTACGTCGCGAATTTTCGCTTTCAACTTTGAGTTCCTACAGAGATCGATCGACGCTGAGACGCGCGTTTAATTGCGTTTAACGCTCGCGCGTCCTTTGGGAAAGGGATACGCGCAAGTTAAGCGCTCTCTTGACTCTTTTGTCCCGCGAAAACTGTTACCAATTCTCAGCGTTGATCTCAAGAATCTTAACAATATAGGTTCGATGGAAGTATTAGCCGCTAATATCCCGATTTTGAAATACAGATGGAATGAATATTTTATTTTAAGTATTTTTTTCTTCGCATCGATTACGGTAAATCTTCCCACTGTTCCAAACAAACAATCATTTTCTAAAATGTACATATACATATTGATATTTTCTTATATTCTCGATTTTTACATTATGGCGGATAATAGGTCAAACTCCTGCTTAACTTCGTAACGCAGTCTGTTGATGTCCTTGGACGAATAAATTCGATCCTTGTCCAACGCATGGTCCACGTTGATCAGTTTCACCAATTGCGAGCATAGTTGCAGTCAGGGTCGAGAGTTCGTGTCGGTTCGAAGCGGTGTTCAGAAAGTTCGTGACAAGCGATCGATAAGCACGTCCTCGCAGCTGATAATCTCTCCCACGATCCTATCGACCATCTCGCCATCTCGATCGTGTTCAGCAGGCTGGCCGACTTGGCCAGGATGTTCCCGAGGGCCTCCCGAGAAAGGAAGAAGGGAAGAAGAGATAAAGAGCTGGTCGAAGAAGAAGAAGAACGAAAAAATGAACACAAACCCAGAAGAAGGAGGAGAAAAGGGATGTAAATATCTCCCAGGACGATTAATCACGGATCCAAGTAGCATTTTCTCCCATTGGCGAGTCGTGTTGAAAGAAAGGTCCGGCCGTTGTCGGCGCGGCTCGATTTGACTCGCGAGTGAGCAACGACCATCGTCAAAATATTTTTGCGAGAGGTAGCCCTGGAGTACGGGGCCTAAGTCCCCTTCGTGCATCAGGTAGGCACGCGAACGAGAAGAGTGGGAAGAAGAAAAATAAGTCAAAAAGGGCCAACAAGAAACAGTAAGAAGGAGAAGAGCCGAAGCAACGTGGGAAGGAAGGGAAATCAAGAACGAAAGAAAACTAAGAATGAAGAGATGAAGAACGAACGGAAGCTAAGAGCGAAGAAAGGCGAAAAATCGAAGGAAATTAGAAACTGAAGAAGAGGAAATTAAGAACGAAGACACCAAGAAGGAAGAGAAACCAAGAATGAAGGGACGAAAAACGGCGTGTCCGTCGTACCGATCGTGGAGATTGCTTTATTTCGGAATCGTTCATCGCAGTGGCGATCGAAACACCGCGAATAGTTGTCCTCCGTTTTGGGCCCTATTCTCCCCCCGCCCCTACCCCCTCCTCTACTCCTTACCAATGCCAGTAGCAGCGTCGACGCGATTCCAAAGTACCGCGGCGCGCGCATCTCAAGGGGGCGTGACGCATTAAACCATCGGAATAATGTAATCTCTTGGCCGGGATCAAGCGATAAATATAATCGGTCGACGGAAATTTGTCGATTGTGGGCATACGGGTTGCCTTTCGAGCGACGCACCTGTGTCGTCCACGACGTCATTGAGCTCGTCCTCTCCCCACCCTGTCCCTCATTCCGTGTTATTCTTAGGGCAGGGAGGGCCAGCCGGATGTTACCAGACTCTACCAGGGCCTTATCGATACGAGACCATCGAAATTTCGACGCACCTCCTCCGCGTCCGTAAAATGGAATCTCTCAGGCTTTCTGCCTCACCTTCACCATCGTACTACTTGTATCCATCGTCTCGCACGCGCGTTTTCGCTTCCTTGGACGTCGTCTCGATGCGCGGAGGGATTTCGTTGAGACCCGTTGAAAAGTTAGCACGCACCTGCTGTGTGATGTTCTCACAGGACTCAGGCGAGCGAAGACACACCGTGTGCGTGACGATCGTGCAGTCGTGGGATCGGTTGTTAAGGAAGCTTCGTTCGTGGGAGTCCAAAATGGCGGAAGAAAGATCGACAGATCAGGAAGGACATCGAATTGGTGATCGACGTGTTCACGACGGGGACCTAAATCGTGCGTTTCTCTATCGGACGAGTATTCCTACCATGGTCGTAATTGCTACGTCGATCGAGTTCTTCAGGCGTACGTAGAAAATTCTAAACAAAAGTTCAAAATCTGTCGTTTAAACGAATAAATTACATACTTATTATATCGATTATCCAATCGATTAAATGTTTTTTCGAGACATTTTGCTCCCTTCGTAGAAATTCTTGGTATCTTTTTAAGTATTCTTAGCATTCTTTGCATGGAAGATACATCACTCATAAACATTCGTCTCTCAGACGAACATATTTATTATATTGATGATTTTTATTTTATAGAATTCAAGGAGCAATAAAACACACTTTTAATCTGAAAAGTTGTTTATTAATCATTAATTTTCTGCAATGAAAATGAACATAATAATTATTCCGAGCAATCGGCGCATAATAAACCGTGGTGATCCATACACATGAATTTTTTACATTAGGTTTTTACATTGGGTAGAACTTCGTCATTCGACGTTTTTTATAGTCGCAGAAGGCACACATTTTTTTCTAAGATCCACAATGTTTACGTATATTACGCGTATATTACGTATATTATATTTGTGAGGCAAATGTTTATAAATTTGGAGCTAAACCTATCTCTTGAAAAAATTTCATCGAAAAAGGATTTAAATGTCTTCGTACGTGTAATTAGTCGTTAGATGAATGTATTATTCGTTCGATCTAGTAATAGTTTTCAATTCGTTTTATTTATATTCGATTAATCCATGATCTATGATCATAAGACAACTACGCGCAAGAACCAGTGACACGCGTGATGCGATTATTTGATTCGCGTTAAAAGCGTAAATGATGTTAATTCTTCTCTTCCCAAAAATGTTTTCTCCTCTCAATTTTCAACATTAACGGAAAGAAGGAAATTTCGAAAAGTCGTTGGTCTCGAACGAGTCGAGGTGCAGTTTCAAATGAAGAACATCGTAATGATTATTAAACGCCTTCCCTGACGCAGGCAAGACATCTGACCTGGAAAGAAGTAATTGAAAAGTAATGTCAGGCGAATAGATTTTTCCACTTGCTCGCTTGACGCGTAATTCAAAGCCGAATGAAAAAGTGGAGCTGGTTGGAGCATCGAGGAAGATAATACAATATAAAGGAAAGTGTGGCGGGGAGCTAGGGCAAGGGCAAGCCGCGCGTTCCAACGAACATAAATCAATCGACTCGCGAGGACAACGGCAATGAGGAAGACTTGAAAGAAGGAGGAGGAGGAGGAGGAGGAGGAGGAGGAAGACAATGACAAAGCTGCGAGTCGCGCGACAAACTCTCGCATCGGGCCATGCGATAACGACAAGGGTGGTCCGAACCCTCGATGCTCGGACATTCGAAATAAGAAGGAAGAAGAAGACGAGCAACCGAATGATTTGGCGTACATCTTTCGAAGATTGACCCCTTGACTAAGGCAGACTTTGAGACGCACCGGCCGTACTATATAGTAGTCAGTCGGTTATGATGTACGCTGGAGAGGCGAAATTTTGGGTAGAGATGCATTTTTGTGAAAACATATTTCAATAATCAAAAAATTGAATTTCACTACATTAAAACACAAAATCTTTGTATTCTGAACCGAATTGCTATTATAGATACTAAAGATTTAATATCAGTGTGAAGCCTTTTTTTTACGATATATTTATTAATCCAGTAAAGTGTGATATAATTCTAAACATGGTTAAATACGTAATCCTACATTAAGTTTCTTATTTTCACGATATGTCTCACTGTCTGTTCGTAATGTGTTCTTTTGTTATGTTTTCGACACACCAAACATTTTCGCTGAATATTAGAATTTCCACCCTTTAATTTACATTCTTATATTTTATCTGAGCGGTGTTTATCTAAAATTTCTTTTATTAAATGTAAATGAAATTTAGAAAAAGATAAGTTTCTTTCAGTTATATACTTGTATACGTCAAAAATCCTAATTGCGCCGAGTGACTTTAGGCGCTCTCTGTGTCGCAAACACAAAATTTCTAAGCGCACATTTCTATGGGCACTCACAGTGGCCTAGAAGTTAAAATATTTCTCTCCTTCTTCTAAATCTTACGAAACGGTGGTATATTCGATGTAAGTAGTCTATCCTATACTTTCTCAACCAGTTGTTAATTTCCTGTTTGGCTTCTATAAAATTCGTAATAATTTTCAGTAAAATATCCATCGTACAGCATCCACGTCTAATTCTTCAACGAACACAAAAATTTATCGCAAAGATGCACGATTTAAAAAAAAATACGACTGATCGATTTTTAAAAAATCCCGGACTAAAATATTTTCTTCGGAGGAAAAAAGCGAGTGGAAAGTCACGAGAACGGAAAAATGGAGTCATTGTCGTAAGAAGAGGTTTCCTGGCGATTGGGAAAGAGATGGTGAGGTGCTGGTGGACGTGGGGAAGGGAGGGGAAATTTGGGACCTCCTAAAGGTTCTCAAATTGCGATGAAATCGGGCACCGATGGGTCTCGCGGGTTTCGTATAACGAACGAACGACCACCGATGACGCCGAGGTAGTTTCTCCTCTTGGTCGATAGTCGGGCCTTCGATACGCTGGAAGTTGACGACAATCTTATCTCAGACTCAAAATATCTTCTAAATCAAGACAACAATTCGTCCAGGACGCTTTCTCAACGAGCAAAGTCGTCAAAAATTGCTCAAAAGCACTCGTCCTTCTGTACCTTTTTAAGACTTGAATTTATTTCTAGACTTCGATTAATCCGTGTACTAATTTTACTTAATGTAATTTAAATCATCGATTCAAGCAATGAAATATTGACTTTAATTCCTGATGATTCATTCGAAGACAGTCTCAAAGAACGAATTGAATTCTCTTCTTGATCGATACTGAATCCTTCGATAGGCTGGATGTTAACGACGATCACATATCAGGTTCCTGTAAATTAAGACGACAATTCGTTCAGAACGCTTTCTCGACGAGTAAAGTCGTCAAAAACTGCTCGAAAGCACTCGTCCCTTCTGTAGTGATTTAAGATGTAAGCTTCGATTAATCCATGAAATAATTTAATTTAATTTAATTTAACTCATTGATTCAACAAATGAAACATCGACTTTAATTGATCACAATTCACTCGAAGACAGTGTCAAAGAATGAGTTGGATTCGATCAGATGGAGTGAAATTTTTAGCTTCAACTGCGACGCAAATTTCGTTCGTTTTCCTGGAAATTGACAAACGGGTTTATCTTGGATACGAGGCTGCAGAAAGGCAAGGTTGAGAGAAGAAGGTGAATTTTTCAACTGTATCGAAGTATCCTTTCGATCGTTCGAATTTTATTTGCAAAAATAACCGTTCCTTTGATCGTGTAAAACGACACTGGAATTTTCGCAGTCGTTACAATAATAAATTACAATGGCACGGCTACCACGAATCGCATTACGGTACAACGACTTCTAACGATACTATCAGAGGTGCCGCAATGTCTTTTCGTCCAAAACCATTTTCTAAAGATAAATTCGATAAATATCGATATACGTAGTTGTGAAGAAATATCGTTGATCAATTTAGAATAAGAATTAATTAAAAGTAATAAACTCAACGATATTGCGATCGCGTTAGTTGAAGGATTAACGAACGAAAAGACTTTCCGGTACCACTAACGGTTTAACAGCCTATATCGATAACTATAGTACAATATATACAAGACGCTTGCACGCGGTCGGAAGTTTCCTCCTACGTTCGACTTATGCCATTTGTACACTTGTGTGTTTTTTGTAATATCGTTTTATTACGTTTAGTGTCAAGCTGCTTTTCGTAAAGTGTCGTTTCCATGCTATGGATATCAAACGATAAATTTGATAAGTTTGTAAAAAATGGTTATTTTCTCCTATATTTTATGAAAAATGATCGAAAATTTTGTCAATAATTGCAATTATCCTAAGAATAAAATGCACGGTACAACGATGAAATAATTGTAATATGTATCAAAAAAATGTAAGAAGAATGAAACAAGTGATGTAATAGAACATAAATAGCTTGACACTGAAATGACTCTAAGCGTGTATACGCTATAAATGGTTTGATGAATCTGCGGAAAGTGCTTTTTTCCCTTTTTTCCGAACAAAAAATATACGACACTCGCCGTATTAACATGAACGCGATCGACCATTTCTAAATCCTTCGTCATGCTTATTCGTAGACGAACTATGAATTCATTTGATCCGTTTATTTCTTACGTACGAGGTATCCGTCGCAATTATTCATCGTCCATACGACCTACATGCGTTACTTCGAATTTGCAAAATTTCGTTCATAATTTTACCGAAATAACACGTAGAAAAATATTCAACAAAAATAAAATACATCGCAGCAGCTCGCAACGAGGGCAACGACGATCGATCGTTGGAGATAATTTGACTAAAGTACCACCAGAAATCAGCAAACTTCAAAATCAGACGTGACTGATACTCGAATCGAGCAAATTCGTTAATCGAGCGAGTTCACAAATTGACCGTAACACGTACGTAACTAGAAACTGTGAAAATCCTTTCTAAGGCACGAACAAAGACGCTTTCTAGCTCCTATCGTCGCCCCTCGACGCTGCTCCTCCTTGAGACGAAGGAACAACGCGAAATATCACTCGTGAAGAGTCTCTTACACTCGTAGGAGATCTTAGAGCACGGTGACGTAGGATTAAGCCAGCTGCGGAGTCTCGTACTTGGACAACTCCTATCGTTGCTCGGATAGACTCTTGGTCTAATTTAATAGACAAGGATAAAGCTCTGTCAAGGTTCTGCATCATGCGTTTCTCGTGCAAGTTCGTCGACAATTTTCGCTTCCTCATGGTACCGAAGTTGACGTACAGTTGAACACTTGACGCAACTTTCAGCAACGCGTCTTTCATTCGTGAGACGCAAGTTGTCATCATCGATGTCACGTTGATTCCTTCGCTTTTTCCAGATCGAAGTCTCTCGTTCTTTTGTTCCCTCCAGGTCAATGGTTCTTCGTCCTTTCCAAGCCAAAATTGTTCATTTCTTCGCTTCCTTCAGGTCAAAGTCCTCCGTTCCTCCGTACGGCAGGTCACTGGACGATTTCTTACCGAATCGTTCTCCCCTTTCCTCGTCCAGCACCACGCCGTTTCTCCCCTCAAGACAAAATAAGGCAAAGCAACAAAACGAAATATCACTGAAGCAGATCGTAGAGCGCGGTGATGTAGGACTGAGCCATCTGCAAAGTCTCGTACTTAGATAACTGCCTGTCGTTGCCCAGGGACGGTAAATATGCCCTCAGCCTATCGAACGCTTTATTCAGGTTCTGCATCCTGCGTCTCTCGCGCGCGTTCGCCGCCAATCTCCGTTTCCTCACGGTGCTGGAGTTGACATACGTGCCTCCGCATGCAACCTGCATGCTGCAGCCCTCGCCAGTGCGTCTTCTACCAACTTTACGCGATCCATTCAACGTTGTCGTCGTCGTCGTGGTTGTCGTGGTTGTCGTGGTCGTCGTCGTGATGTCGCACCGCCTTGTCGATTCCTCGACATCCTCCAGGCCGAACTCTTCCATTCCCCCGCATCGAAGGTTCACTTTCCGATTTCTTATTGACTCGTTCTCCTTTTCCTCGTCCATCTCGTTTCGGTCGTCCAACTTGCTCCCTTCCTCTGCCTCCTCCTCTCCTTCTTCGTCCAATTCATCATCGTCGTCATCGTCCTCGTTTTCCTCCACGTCGTTCTCGTTATTGTCGTCGTTCTCCGCGCTCTCTTCGCCGGCGTCCATCGTTCCATCCGAAGAAGGTCCGTCCTCGCCACCAAAATCACGACGACGACGATGGCGACGTCGATGATGATGACGACGACGTCGAGGTCGTCGAGCGCGACATTTTCGTGCATCGCAGACACCCACCGAACTAACGACACCTGGCCGGCGCCTGCTTTTCGAGTTAAGCACGTTCGTCACGGAATCGAGCGAGATCTCGTCGTTCCTCCTCGCCACCAGCACGTTCTTCCGGTCGATTCGACTGGCTGGTTCCTCGGTGCGGATCGCCGTCTCGTCGATGCTCCTGACACCGTTGCCATTCACGATGGTCCCACTGTCGTTATTGTTGTTATTGTTGTTGCTGTTGATGAGGCTATTGGTATTGCCAATAACGTTGACACCGCATCTAGTGACATTGGACAGACGTCTATAGCAAGGCAAGCCTATGCTAGTCGATATCGTCGTAGAACCCAAGATCATCGTGTCTGGCTCCGAGGAAATGGAGAGAGTGGTTGCTGGGCTGATGGAGCGCAGGCTAGCGGTAGGACTAGGCGTGTGCCAACCGTCGCTCTCGTAGAGAACGCAACGCGGTACGGTCAGGGTGCTCACTGGAGGCAGGCCTATGTGCTTGCGATCTTCTGTCGCGTTGTAACAGCTACCAGCACCACCGTAACTTCCTAGGTCGAGGTAGTTCCTAGGCAGGAGTTCCTCGTCGCGCGCTGGGAACATGTAGCCGTAACGGAACATTTCTTGTAATTCCATCGCGAAGATCACGTTCTCTTTTCCTCTTTTGTTCGATGATCGAAAAGGAAAATTGTGTTCAACTTTTAACGCTTGAAGGTACTGGATATCAAAGAACGATCCAGTCGATGTTGAAAGAACAAAAAATCGTTTTTAACTCTCCACGTGTCGGACACTGAATGACGATCAAATCGATGATCGAAGAAAAGAAAAATCGTTTTAACTCCCTTACTTCCAAACGTTGGGCACCGAAGGGCGGTCGAATCGACGGTTAAAAAAATTTATTTCAAAAACGCGCGCAATCGATCGAGCCGTCGACTGTCTTCTGAGTCGTTCGACCTCGTCGTTGCGTTTATTTATGCGTTTACGGCGCGTCCACCCTCGCGCAGCACGTGCCGCCCCGCCAATCGACGCGCGCCTCGTCTCCCCACCACTGCGAATCGCCGCACTCCGACGAACGACGCTCGACCCCGAGTGGCTCCCGCTGTTTCTTCCCTATCCTCTTCTAAGGACTATCGGCGCGCCTCTCTCTCTCTCGTCGCGCTTATGTAGACGCTCGTACGTGTCCACCTCACACCGACTTACCTTCTCTTCTTTATTCTCATGGACGCGCGTACGTGCGCACTAACCGACGCTTCGACGCAACAGGTGGCCCCTCGCCGCTACCACGAGCCACGATGACACAGCGAGGCGCACTTATAAGCGCAGCCTCCAACGGCGTCGCGACGGCTCCCTTTTTTCTTCCTTTTCCTCCTCGTTCATCGAGATGCCCATTCTTTTTTACTCTCTCTTCTGTTACTTGCAATGTTGTATTCGATGTTTTTTCTTATATTGATTATTAACGATCGATTAAAATAAAAATCGTTCTTTGTTTTTTCCCCGATTCGACCACCACTGATCTCATTGTACTACTTTCCGACGGCATCGTAGCGGCTCTCTTGTTTCGTTCTTTTCTTCCTCGCTCGTTAACGAGATGACCGTTCTTCTTTTCTCTCTCTTCTCACTCACTCCCTCTTTTCTGTTTTTGCAATTTTTCATTGGATTTTTTGTTTCATATGATTATTTACTATCAATTAAAATAAAAACCTACGAGTCTCGTTTAGCACGAGTTACGACGACGAAACGAAGTGCAAATGTGTTAAAAGTAAATAGTTATTACTTCGTAACGAATAGGCCAAATAAAATGAATTAAACGTCATTT
>JAITYT010000151.1:1302218-1314779 GCA_025433975.1 Liostenogaster flavolineata
TTTGCATCTTCACTTTACGATTTGCCAAAACAATTTTGTGGACTTGTTTGATGTTTTCTGATGTAACCATCTCTTTTGGGCGACCAAAGCTTGCCGTATCATCGGTGTTCGTACGACCACGTTTAAATTCGGCAAACCCGAATATCTATAATAAGTCAATAACAATAGCCGAAAATAATAGCCGAAAGTCAATAATGGTCGATTTTCCTGATGCAGAGTTCGGATAACACTTATCAAGCCAAGCTTTCGTTTCAATGGTGTTTTTTCAAAAACCATCATCAAAGAGCAGTGTTTTAGCAACACACGAAATTCTTTTGTTTCGAAATTTATTACAGCTATCTTTTGAAGTTTAGTACTTTTTAAAAATATATTATTTTTGTATTTGCGGCGTCATCTGTCTGTCGGACCGGAAACTTATCAGCCGATGTGATAATAAACATAAAATCAGATGAGAAAGTAGATATAAATGAAAAGACAACGATGTAGAATTATGCATTGACCCATGCTTTAGAATATATCTCACAAAAATTGATTATTAAATTGGTTCTGTCATTTTTTTATTATCTTTATTCATTCATTATTGTTTTATTATTTTTATTCGTTCATTGCCGTTTTATTACTTTTATTAACATTATGTTAAAATCGTCAAAATGAATTTGTTCCTCGCTATCAATTTTCCATTTTTTCCTTTATATTTAATTACCACCTATTATTATTGAAGGAATGTATAAATTAGGTTAAGTAAATCAAAATAACTTAAAATTTTTAATTTACTCGCAATTATTATTTTTTCGAACCTTAAGATTAGTATCGAATCTCTGGATACTGTTTTGAGCGCTAGTTCGTGAACAACCAGTCGCAGCGGCTGACATGAGAATATCGCGCCGCCATATTGTTGGATTCCTCCGAAAGTGCATCGCAGTCAAAAGGTTAAAGAAAGTAAGAATGTGTCCGTTCGAAACACTAAAAGTAAATAGATGGCATTGTCCAAAATAATCAAATGGTGATGTGGAACAAATCTCGAAGCTATTCAAAACATCTAAATCGTGATATCCGATAATTCTCAAAGCCATCCGGAACAATTAAATCGTGATGTCGAGTAGTGATGGACGTTCATTCGCAGTGTTAATTTGTACAAAGATAATATGTCGATTCCTTCGAGCGTACTGGTCGAATATTCGATTATAATGGGTCGAACTCGACACACAATGTTAAATATCGCTTCTGTGTGAACACAGACGATCGAGCTAGCGCTTTGGCGCTGATCGATTATCCTGATCGCGCGTGCTTTCCTCGCGAATCAACGAAGAAACGGACGCGTGTCTACGAGGGCGTGCGAGCCGCTGACGCTTATTAACGTAATCTGCGAAACCGTCAGGAATCCGTATGTCGTGGTTGATTTCTAATAACAGGTGGCTCTAGTCGCCTTATTAAAAAGGCATCGCCCGAGGATCGGCACGAATGTACGCATGCACGCACGCCTTCGAAATAGATAATCGATAATCTGACGGACGCGAATGCATCCAAAGATCTAAAGCGCTTCGCCTCTGCGCCTCGAGTTGTCTCTCGAAGTTCGAAACGAGGCCGATTTCGACCTTACGAACGAACAGGGATAGAAGTCGTTAAGTTTCCGTGAAATTGTAGTTCGACACGCGATCTTCAAGCGTTCGCGAAAATCTGAGAAACGGAATCCAACAGTTTTTCGTCTTTTCTCGAAAAATCTCATTGTTCGAAATCGTAGGATCGTAACGACCAAAGTGTTATCAAACTATTTCTTTAAGTATAGTTTATGGTGCGTTTCATTACAGTATGTAATCATTTACACTTTTTGTAATAGTGAATGCAGATAATAAAGTGCGAATTTTTCTTAGAAAGTCTATGAGGTGTTTTCGTTTCAATTTTCTGAGCAGATTTCTATAGCAGATGTTTGCAATAGGATTTATATGACTTTTAATACGAGATTGACGAGTCTTTCATTGTTTTGTGATTTCCTCCTCTGTTATGGTTATATCGAGTCTTTTTCTTATACCGTAATTTCTGACGAACTACAAGGAATTTAGAACTGAACGTAAAATTATGAATTGCAAGTTCTCCATTTTTTAATGTCGCATCTGACCACCCTGCCAGATTCGTAAACCCTGTATCTAGACGGACCACCAAATTGTGATCAAATTACCTGACGCTGTTTTACGAGAGGAAAACGTTAAAAAGAGGTCCCACGTTAAAAAAAAAAAAAACTTACAAAAGAATTCCAAAAAGATCGATTTTCGACAGAGTCAAAAATTCCAGTCCGAATCTGTAATTTCTGATGAACAAACGAATGAGGAAATAGTCGACTCCACATGGTCATTTTCAAAGAATAAAAATCATTCGAGGCACGACTGGCAAAAGATAAAGGACCAGAATCGACCAGAGAAGACTAACTTTTTAGGAGCGTGGCGGAACCTAAAGTGCACAAACTACGAACACGAAGAGGAGAACTAGCATCGTTCGCGTGTTCTTAAAAGCGTGACCGAACGAACGGACGAAACGCAACGATCGGAAGCGACTTAAGAGGGCGGGGAATCGGAATCGTGGACTGGCAGCACGCGCCAGCCACACGCCTGGAGACCTTCCTTGCCGCTCTTCTCCTCTCTCCTTCGTCCTAGGTCGAGCAGGCTCTTCCTTTTATCCTTCCTCCTTTCCTTTCCCTCTTGCGCGGCGAGGGTCCTTTCGCTTCTGCCACCTTGGAGTTTCCGTCGCGCGCGCACGCGGTCTCCCATACACCTGGGACAGTTGGCAAGCGAGAGACAAGAGTCGGGATCTGTTTACTAGACTGTGGTGTGTCTCCTCATCAACGTCGATCGGTCGCGTACGCATCGAGAAGTCACGCGTGATGAGAAGGTGCCACTAATCGGAGAAAGAAAACTGGCCACGGTTGGAGTTAGTAGGGGGAGGGAGCGCGCGCAAAGAATTAAGCACGGTGGAATGAACCTCTCGACCTAACGGCGTTCACGATTTTGGTCTCCATCGAGATCATCAAACTGGGATCGGCGATTTATCGATGACAATACCGTTTCCGTGGGACGATCGAAGGGTATTGGAAGAATTCTAAGGCTTAGACGTTGCGTTTATTAATTTTTTTTTTTACTTCGAGAATCGATAAAACGTGAAGACTTCCAAGTTCCTTCGAGAGTCGAAAATTGTGAGTCGCCGATCCCTGGTCTACTTTAACTCGATTACTCGGTTTTGCTTTCTATCGTCGAGGATGATGTTTTTGGCGAAGACATCGTTATTTAAACAATTCTTTTTAACGAAACGCGAAGTCAAATTCAACATTTCTTCCTTCTTCTTCCTACGCTTTGTCTTCTTTAGCTTCATTACCTATTTTATTAAGTCACACGATACGTTTGGCAACACGGACAATAATTACGTACAACTTTTCCTTTTTTACCAAAAGCATTGCCTATTGTGGCAAACGTATCTTGTCAATCAAGTAGCATGAAGTCGGCACGTTTAACAATTTTTTTAAAAAATCCCAATACCTCGACATGAGTGAAAATAGGTCTGGGAGTACCACCACCCCTGAAGAGTCCCGAAACGTAACTGATGTTCGAGACGGGTTCCGAACGGACTCTTGACGGTTCCCGGAACCGATCGACGAGAAGTGGGAAATATCGTCTAGGTAGATAGTATACGGCTAAGGCGAGTCGTACTCAAGGCAGAGCTGTTAACAGCGGAAAGTAAGTCGCAAGTCCGTAAGATAGGTGATTTCCTTGGACGGTAGTAGTTTGGCGGGGCGGTAGATTAAACCCTCGAGGGAGCAGGCAGCAACGGGTGCATCCTGCTCGCCGTATGCTCTCCATATGGTCCGGTCCTCCCTCGTCGAAAAAGGCAACCCGTGCAAGAGGCTCCCGCATAAGCTCGCGCCTACTCTCCTCCTTCTTCGAGTCCTTCCTTACCCAGTGCCTCCGCGTCCCACCGACCGACCACCTTTCTACCTTTCTCGACTCCTTCCTTAACTCCTTTCTTATTTCGAGAGCAACGCTCGACGTGCGTTTTTTCTGTATGCGCGAGTGTCGTCAGTCGTAAAAAATGTTAAGTAAATCTTGATGCGAGACGTTGTAAATTACTATCGTAGACTCGATCTCACTCGTCCCCTTCTAGTGCTATTTTTTTCGTTGTTCTTTTTCGTTAAACCAAGACAAGTAATTTTAAGATATATTTTTATTTTGAATCAATAATCAACCAATTAATATAGGATACGATTTTACTTTTTGGTTCCTCTGATATATAATAATCAAAGACACGATAAAGTATACCTAAAAAAATAGAGGTTGCAACACCCCCGATTAACGCTCTTTTTTCAACCCCTTCTTCAGCTGGCGCCTCCGCGTTCCATCGACCTCCTTTGTAAATTTCTCGACTCCTTTCTTAGTTCAAGAACAACATTCGATACGCGTTTCTTTCGTTCACGCGAATATCGTCAATCGTAAAGCCGCCTTTAAATTCCCTCGATTTACGCACCTTCTCTGATTCTCATCGCTGCCCTCCGCTACCTGCGGACGCTTAGCTTTTAGCCAACAAAAAAACTATTTTTAGTCTTTATCTTATGACTTTAACTTTAATTCTAACCTTAATTTTTCTAATCTAAAGACGCCAGCTCATCGCGATTGAATGAATTGACTTATTCGAATAATCCATATGGAAGTTTCAAAACGGAAAGAAACAAAATTCTCCATGCTTAATGTGAATTGATGCAGACGGGTTAGATCTCTTCTTCTTCTTGTTTAAATAGCAAAAATATTAATAATTAAAATCATTCTTTATCGCGCTACTTTCAGCCTGGGGCCTGCGACAATTTAAATAAAAAAGTTCTTATCGATAAGATTATAAGTTTATATTAGTAAATAAGGCTCTTTTTAATACAAAGGATCGATGTTGGATCCTGACGCGCCGCTTTTCAGTCAAGAAAAATAACTTCAATTTCGGAAGCGATGTTTTACGCGCGATACTACCTGCGATACATATCGCCTCCAACATCTAGGACAGCGTCGTGAGACACGAATAGATTCCAACCTTCCTTTCTTAACTATCAGCCATCGTCGTAGTACGATCGCGAGAACTGATCTCTCGAACATTTCTCAACAAAAGGTGACGATCGTTTACCTAAGCAAATGAGATACAGGCGTTTTTGTCGTAACGGGCCAATTTACAACGTTCGCGCATTTTCTAACCGTCGGGAAGCAACGTTTTATCGCTGTTTGATGATCGAAACATGTCATCGAATAAAATATCAGCGTTACTGGAAAAGACCTGGGAATCGCGGTAAATCCAAACGTTTTAGCAATAATAAAAAAAAAGGAAGACAAGAAAAGGTTCACCGATTCGTTAAGGCAAATTTAATTGATCAATTGTATCAAATGCAAAATGTAGATTTTCCGAACAACTAACTTCTAATAAAAAGCAAAATATTTAGATTGCCACAAAAATGTCAAACAGAAAAAAAAGTCATTTGGAAAAGAATTTTAATTTAGTCAAATTAAAGTCGAATAGAAGTCGAATTAAAAGAGAAAAGAGAGAAAGATGAAGATAGAAAATTCAAAATAAAATGTAAGGTACAGAACACTAGAGATTTTAATAAAACAGAAGAATGTGTTGAAGCGGAAAATTGAAACGAACGGGTAGAGTAGCTTGAAAAATGACAAGAGAAAGAGGAAAGTAACACCGAAAAGGAACGAGAGATCCTCGAATTCCACGTAGATGACCGGGGTAGCGATCCTTGCCGCGATAAAAGCAACGCGTTAAATAGGTGCGAAGAAGGGGCTTCGTTCGAAGGCGTGCGACACGACGACGATCCACCTTCGTCCTTCCAACTCGCCGCTATCCTCGAGTCCTCTTATGATCGGTCGATCTGTCGATCGGTCGGTCGGTCCTTGGTTCGGTCGTGTGACGATCAGATTACTACACCCTCGCCTAGCCCAAGATCCTAGGGCCCAAAAGAGCGCGTGAATAACGTCAAAGAAACGACGAGGACGCGATCTAGCCAGTAAAAGACACGCTCCAAACAGACAAAGACACGGTTCGACCAGGCATAGTGTCAAATTTTTCTAGCCTTTTTCTGGGTACATATATTATTATCAATAAAACAAGTATCAAGGGAAAAACGTCCAGCTCTATTTCCCAATAACAAATTTTTAATGTTAACCAATAATTTATATTTAGAATTTATTTCGCATGACTATGTCGCATTGCTTGCAAATACATTAGTCTATTAACGAAATCTTGTAAAGACGTCCCTTGTGTTTGGAGAATCGCAATTATCAAATATCAAAAAAAAAGATTCAGCCAGGCGAAAACATGGTGCAATCAAGCAAAGTACCCAGTTTTTCTAGTCTTTTTTTGGGTGCACATAAATATAAAAAAAAATCGAAGTACTGGAATAAAAATACCTAGCTCCATTTTCTAATAACAAATTTGTAATGTTAACCAACAATTTACATTTAGAGTTTATTTCCTACGACTATGTTATCCAACCGAGACACGTGGTGGGGACTTAACAGTACCCCACAAGGTACGAAGGAGGAATTTATGAATCCGCCTGAGCCTGTTAGATCTATCCTTGCCTGGATAGACCAAATCGCGTCGTTTGTCCCCGATCCTTCCATGATCGGGGAAGGGTGGTCCTCCGCCCTTCGAGAAGGAGCGTGTCTTCGAGAGATTCTTCAAGAGAACGCTCGATCTTTTGCCAAGAACGAAGGCTGCGTGCACGCATGCATATATACATAGCAAATGAGCAGATGATCGATCTACGTTCACCCACAGCCAGGCTTTCCCGTTTTTCCCTGTTTTCCACGCATCTCCATCGATTTTTCACTTCGAACGAATGTCCAATTTCTTAATCATATGATTCAAAAAAAACGAACGGACGAAAGAAATGAAATTTCTTTGGCTTAATTAACCAAACGCTGACGAGCAATCGCGAAGATTACTCCATGGACTTTTTTCATTTTAATATATCGTGTCGATGCAAAAGTTCATCCCGTTACGTAACTGTAACTGTAATTAAACTGACTGTAAATTAAATATAATTTTTAATAAACAAATTTTTTCTTCAATTTTTCTTAAAATGAGGAGAACTTTTACATCAACGTAACAATTGAAACAACTTACATCTTTGTTTTTATCGCACGACTGGATCTGTTTCTACACAATGGATGCATCTCTGTAAAAAAAAAAGTGGAAAAATTGATTCGATCGTGCTAAACTAACGTAAACTCTAAATGGATGAATCCGCTGCGAACCTTTTATTCGATAGGCATATTGAAAACGGTGAGACCAGATAGATGTATCCGAGAATATTTCCTCCATTGTTTCCTCCATTGTTTTCTCCGTTGTCGAAGTTTTCCATTACCTATTTTAAAAATTATTTCGATACCCAATCGTCGACGCGTCGATTAATCAATTCGTAAGGAACGAGTCTGCCAGTCCGTGAGACTTTCTTCAGGTTCGAAACGATCGGTCGCATTCCTCAAGAGAAACGGAAAGGGAAGAAAGAAGGCGAGCGAATTTTGGCTCGTTCGCTTTGAGTTACTCTGCGAAAGGAGATTCTCGTAGGAGAGCGGGGATCCGACGGTGTATCAGACCGTGGGTGCGGGATCAACGCCGAGTCGATGAGCCGTGCGAATCTTCGATCGACCTGCGTAAGGGTTATCGAATCCCTCTGCTCCTCGTGAGAAACGTTATGAAACCGTAAGGCGAGACGAGCGCGATAACGCGAATATCTCTTGGGGTTTAGAAGAAAGAAGGATCGAACGACGAGCCGACGATGAACTCGGTGTACCCAAAATTTCTCTGGCCTGAGAACTTTCATAATCGCGGGGAAAAGTCTGCTTCCAGGTAACTCGAAGTCTCCTCGGTCGACGTGAGAAACGATTTTGTCGTTCATTTTCTTGGCACCAACGACTCATTGTTAATCTATTAACGACGGTTAGACACTTATAAGTGTGTCACGTTCTCTAAACGAAATTTTATTTGTCCTCAGTCTCGACGCAAAATTCGAAAAACGTTTTAAATTGAGAAAAGCATCGTGAAGATCGTTGTATCGCAATAACAGCTTATTCGTTCTCAGCCTCGGCGCTGGATTTCGAAGAAGTTTGGCAATTACGACAGTTACAGGTGTCAACGTTCTTCAGACGAAATCAGACACCAAAGGTCCTCGCATCTGATTTTCAACATTACATGGCGTCTCTCAAAATCAGCAGGGTGGTCTATCGATGCCGACGCATCTTGCACCTCCTGTTCGAGAGCACGATCATGAGATCGGTTGCGATGCAGTAGAGGACGAAACGAGGAGCAAATTACTGCGGTTAAATCGTCCGCGTATAATGTGAGATAATAACGCCACCCTCCATTTTCTCACCCACCTTCTCTCTATCTCTCTCTCTCTCTTTTTTGATCGACGTTGCACGTCGAAACCGTGAAAAAATATTTCTAGTTAAAAGTCTGAAGTCTAAAGTAATTATCACTAATGGATAGAGAAAAAGCACGCGTCAATTCACTTTCAGCAGCCATTAGGACGAAATATCCGAGCTTCTTTTTCGTTTCACTACAATTCGATGGAAAATCGACCACCCAACGCGCCTTCGACTCGCGGATGCTTTGTTCATTGGATTTTCGAAAGGAGCCGATCGCGTGTTTTCGTAATAAATAAATACGATGCATCGAATTGGTAAGAAAGTAATTCCGGGTCCCACAAACAAAGGTCATCGAACGAAATGGAAAATACATACTGGAATGAAGCTCGTTCTTTGTATAAAAAATAGAATTTTATTTCACACTAAAAAACCGAAATTACTTTCTTTTCAAACCAATACATGCGAGCATTCGTACAAATGAAAAATATCCAATTCAATCACGTTGAATGAATTAGATTAATGCAAAAGTTCATCTTATTTTTCGTCAAATTTTTCTTGACAAAAAATCTTGACAAACTTTCGACAAAAATTAGCTCCAAAATCGGGACGAATTTTTCTATCGATCCAGTAATTTTTCTCTGATATCTAAAGTATCGTCCTTATGCCTGGCTTTTCACGAATCAAGGAATGTTAATGAAAAATAGAAAACGCGAAAAACCGAATAGACCGACGATTACCTAAATGATGGAAAATAAACATAAGGAAATACGACTGAAAATGAGTGCAAGGTGGTCCCGGCGACCACCGGCAAAGCTATTCTTCCCTTTAAATGAGTGATAAAACCAAACCTGCTCGTCTGTAGCCCTTTGCCGCCCATTAATAGCAATAGGAGAAACAAGCAGTTCGGCTATTACCATATCGACCGCCGTACCTAATCGTTCAAAAAAGCAATAATCCTTTCATTCATCCTCGTAATTTTCCGAGTCCGATGATACTCCTTTTCATCAAAAAGCTCCTACGATGTCCATCTTCAAACCATTAAAATTCGATTTGTGTTTCACGTAAATATCACGTCGATTTAACGTCACGTACCTCATTCGAAAGATGTTTGTAAAGCAACGATGGACTATCCGAAAAAAATCCATCGCGTCGAGATATTAGGTTGGCAAGAAAGTAATTTCAGTTTTTAACGCAAACAAATGGCGTTATATTTTCATTGAAAAGTCACGAAATTACCAAAAAAATGGCAAATAATCATCGAACTAAATAGAAAATATTAATAATTAATTAAAGTTCATTCTTTGTATAAAAACTTGAATTTTATCTCGCACTCAAAAATTAAAATTATTTTCTTGCTAACCTAATAAATTCTATTATATTGGATTGTTCGGAAAATTTCTGCCGATTTTCGTTATCGCTGATCACTATTGTTTATATTTATAAATATAAAAAATTTAATAGAAAATAATAAATAAAACAATATATAAATAAAATGATTGTATTATAATATTAATATAAATTAAATAATAAATATAAAAAAGCCTGTTAATTTATAAACATTTATAATATTTTTTATTGACGAAGACTTTCCGAACAACCCAATACAACGACGTATTTTGTCTCGTCAGAATTGTGACACAACCAAGGAAAAGCTAAGTATATATAACAAAAAAAATTACCAAAATCTACCAAATGTCAGGCGATTTCGCTCGATGAATTTTGACGATCTTATTGTCGAGAAGAGGATGAAATATAAAGACACGTTTAATTTCTATGGGGAAGAACGTCATTGAAAATCACGGAAGAGGAAACGACGTCTTCGTCGAGGACGTTTTTACAACCTCCGATTCGCACGCCTGTCTGCGTTCTTCTCGGACGACGTTACAGGTATTATAGCAGTCATTTAAAGCCGACCTTTCGTGTATCGTTTAACGCTGTATCCGTCGCTGCGGTCGCGTGCGCGTTGAGCCATCAAACAGATATATCGAGGAAGGGAGATGACGGATGTACGCGATTATTGCGGAGGAACGTGTCTGCTCGATCGCAAATCAAACGATGCTTTATCTTGACCGATTGTCGGAAGATTTGCCAAACGAAACTGCCGCGTCCGTTCGTTGATTCGTGATCGTCGTTTCACCGTAAACGTCAACCCTTTCACTGCGATCGGTCATCTTTGACCGCGATGGGCTTATACAGGCGGTTTTACGAATTTATCAGTATATACGAAAGGCACAAATATGTGTCCTCTACGTATTTTCTATCGTAACACATTCAACGCTTTATTAAACTGATTTAACGTGTTAATACGAAACGTTCTTTCGGTACATCTTAATATTGGAAAGCCTACAAAAAAAATCGAGCGCTAAATGAGCCAGTGCAATATTGCCAATACAATATATTTACAATTGAGCTACAATAAACCTTGAACGTTAAAAAAGAATAACAATATTTACAGCAACGTACGTATTAAAAATAGATCAAAGGGTCTACGTCGAGCTTGCGTAGTCTAGATTATTGGTTTCTTTACACTTTCACTTAGTGTTATTGTTAGTTATATTCCTGTAGTCTACTGTATACTGATCGGTATTCACCAAAGGTTGAATATAGTGTATAGAAAAAGCAATACGAGGAAAAACTATGCACTCTGTCGATATTTCGCGGGAGAGGGAAAATGTATGTAGTGTTATCACACTCACCAGTACTTCTTAGTGTCACTTCTATCTATTCCACTAAGCTACCAAAGCTACAACACATCGATATTTCGGCAGGTATTCTTATAGATTAACATGGTGCGGGACGCTTTTCTACATTAATATTAGAGGGATTAAAATTTCCGCCATTATTTTCCGATGGTCTAGTTTGAGTTAGCTTGCATCCATACACAATGGACAATAATTTACAAAATAGATGGGTAAAGGTGATTTACAATGATGAAAATAATATATTTTATGATTTTGGATAATAGCTATTTATTGTAATAAAGTTGAACGTTACACTACAATATAATGGTTTACTTCCGAATCCCCCTAATGTATAATATACGATTTATTGCTTCGTATGACATGGCAATTTTTAGTTTTATGATATTTTTTTTTGTATAGCGCACCTATGTGAAAATGTGCGCTTTGGTGGTTTGTGACGGTGCCAAAGTCGGTGGGTCGATAGCTCAAAACAGGAAAATAAACAGCAAGCCGTCGTAAGAGTCAATATTTTAAAACAGGAAAATGAACACCAAACAGCCGAAAGAAGAACAGTCGATTCCAACAACGATTTTACCAGTAGGTCAGACTATCAACATCGACGTTACGACGCGAGTTCCATGTGAAAAGAAGAAAATCGAACCGTAAGGGCAATCGAAAGGGCGAACCCTTCTCGAATACACGGAACGTCGGAAAGCGAGCCGGTGATGGACCAGAGTCCACCGGGGTGAGTGAAGCAAAATTATCCCGTCAAGATACGAGATAAACGTGAAACGCGGTAACGCGTCCGCCCACGCACGAAACTCGTTACAGACTCCAAAGAGGAGGCTAAGAAGGTACGAAGAGCAAAGCGAGAAGAAGGAGGAAGGCAACTACAGAATGGAAGAGGCAAGGAGAGAAGAAGAGAGGCGAAGTATACGGCAGAGGAAGAACAGAGAAGGATGCGGAGGCTCCACGAAGCGAGGCGCCTCTGTGACCCTGTCAGCTTTTTAGCACCTTCGGCGTCGTTACATTGTAATTCGGTAATTGCCGACTGACTGGTGCTTGTCATAACGCATTAAACGGACATTCGAATCTTTAACGAGTTGCCCTCTCTCCCTCCCACGTCATCCTCCATTGCCGCTTTACGCGAAAGCTGGTAGATAGTTGTCCAAAAGCCAATCTAACAGCTCGCCTGGATGCATTTTGGTCTCGTATTCCTCTCTATACTCCGCTTCTTATTTCTGAACGTTTTATCGGTTTTTCGCCGTTTTGTGAACATTCCTTCGTAAGAACACATGTTTTGAATTTAACACTAGATTGCCCAAGGAAGTCATTTTGACTACTTTTTAGTTTCAATTTGTATCGATGTATGTATGATCTACGATAACGTGAAGTAAATTTTTTTTATTGTTAATATTTACTAATAGCCTGTTTTATAACTGTAAATAATATAAAAAAATATTAAAAATTAATTTTAAATAAAT
>JAITYT010000151.1:1345483-1359589 GCA_025433975.1 Liostenogaster flavolineata
CAAACCACGTGCTAAAATAAAGGTGCTCTCATAAGTTACCTAGAACGCAGTTTTCCTTACGCTCTCCCACAACTACTTCCACACAACGCTATTACGTATAACCAGTGACGGACGATCGCCACAGAGGTATTGTGACTCATTCACAGCCATTCCTCCCTTATCAATTCGCTAGGTTAGGAAACTGCTTTATTTCATTCAAGAATATTCTAAGACTTAGATATCCATATCGTATTGTTATCGACGTACCATCCATTTCAATATTTTTCTATACACTATTAGGAATATATATATTGCAACTATTGTAAATTTACCTTTTGTAAGTTAAATAGTCGATGGACTTTTAAGTGAACTCAAAACTCATAATAAAAAAAAAAGGCGATACTGGCCTGGAATAAAATACTCTCCTGTGGATCACGCTTAAATCGTCCCGACGTACTAGTTTCTTTTCTAAGCTACATTTTTATTCAATTCTATCTAAAAGTAGCACCGCCAGGTGGCGTTGAAATCTCCGACTATCTATTTACAATTTCCCATCCACACTACGTCGAGAATAGTCTCTCTCTTGACCGATTCTCTTTGGTTTCGCTGACCTCAAGTGCCCAAAGTCCTCTTTCGGATATTTCATTTCGGTTCTTTACGCCAGGAAAGGAGTGGTTCTACGCTCGTACGTGCGTTAAAGTAAGTTTACGCTTGATATAATTTCCATTTGAGTGAGATTCAAGCTCTCTACTTCGAACGCAGCGTGCGTACCAGTTACAAGGTTAAAGATTTCCTTAGACTTCGGCCATCGTGGTCGTATTACGCGACCTTAACCCTAGCCTTACGATACCAACCAAATAATACGTCTTTCGCGAAGCTCGCGTTATTTTGAGTTTCCGTTAGCTTATGAGTCGTTAATAGGATTATCGGGAGAAACAGAAACGTCAACCTATTGGCAATAATCTAAAAGCGTAAAAGAAGACGTAATTAGACGTTTCATACGGACGATCGCTGTGCTTCGTCGGATTTCTAATAAACTTACGTTACACCATTCGTGGTAACATCAAGATATAAATTCCGTCGATAAATAATCGAAAATAAAAAGGTATTTTTTTTTTGAAGCTTTTGTAAAGTGACTCGTTGACTCTTTGTGTTCGAATCGAGGATGTGAGCAACATGAAAAGAAAGAAAATGTGTTTTTATCACGATAAATATATGATCGATCGATTTTTCTTATTGTCGTAAAATTTTTACAATAAAATTGTCATCGTGTTACTGAGGAATATTATTCTATTATTTCAGAAGGTTATTGTATGAGTCAAAAAATAGAAAAACCAATACTATCAGGTCAACGCATAAAGACCAGAAAGAGAGGTAAAAATAATTTCATATACTTGTGCTCAAATTTTTATGCGATATTTATAATAAAATATTTAATAGATGAAAGAGAGAAGTATGATCCAACTGGATTTAGAGATACAATTCTTCTTGGTTTGGAAAAGGCTGGTAACGACCTAGAAGCTATTTCCAAATATTTGGATGCAGCTGGTTCTAAATTAGATTATCGTCGTTATGGTGAAGCTTTATTTGACATCTTAATAGCCGGGGGCCTTTTGGTCCCAGGTGGTTCCATAGCTCAAGATGGCGACAAACCGGTCAAGACAACTGCTTGCGTATTTGAACAAGCGGAAGATATAGAATCTTTACGGAATTTTGAACAAGTATCGATCGCAATATATATTCTCTTTTAATTCGTCTCTTATTTAACTTGGTATGTATAAACTACGAACCGATATATTTTGCAGGTCTTTATCAAGCTCATGAGACGTTATAAATATTTGGAAAAAATGTTTGAGGAAGAAATGAAAAAAGTTTTGGTTTTTATGAAAGGATTTTCTCCTAAAGATAGGATCAAATTAGCTAGAATGACAGCGCTGTGGATCTCTAATGGATCCGTTCCACCAATCGTACTTTCAGTTTTGATCAACGAACATCTTGTTAAAGACAATTTAGCATTAGACTTTTTATTAGAAGTCTTTGTTACTTGGAAACAGGAAAAGGGACTACCCACTTTGATGACTGCGTTAAAGAAAGGAGGAATTGAAGGAAGGTATAGATAAAAATTTCTGAAAATGAAGAGGAAGGCATGAATTTGATTTGCAAAATAAAAATACATTTAGATAAGCTCTTAATTCTATGTCTTAAAGTGTTAAGACGTTTGAGTGAAAGATCAGTCTTACAATGTGTGCTTTTATCCAGGTTGATGGAATTTGTACCACCCAACAAAAGAACTGAAGAATACTTTCGATCTATATTCGAAGCTGTCGAGTTAGAAGATATCGTGAGACTTCATAAAGCTCAAGCAAGTCAAGAAGCAAAGAGAGATTTGCAATTACTTCTCCTCGATGATCTAGCCGATAAACGCCCTATAAAGGATGTTATATTTGATCTTAAGGAGATGGCTCAAAGAAATGGCATCCCTGAGCATGAAGTTATTGGACTGGTAATTATACTTGATTTGATTTATCTGTTGTTATGTTTTCTTTTTTTATTATTTCTAATTATTCTATGCTTCCTACAGATTTGGGTTGTTGTAATGAGTCAAGCTGAATGGAACAAAAAAGAAGAATTAGTAGCGGAGCAAGCAATGAAACATTTGAAAATCTATACTTCATTGTTTGATGCTTTTACAAACACTGCCAGATCTGAACTTGCTCTTATTTTAAAAGTGCAAGAATTCTGTTATGAGAACATGAGCTTTATGAAAGTCTTCCAGAAGATCGTGTTACTCTTTTACAAAAGTAAATTGACAATATATCGTTACTATTATTACAATTATAATTATCGTTAAAGATTTTATTTCTACATAGCAGTACAACAAATCTGATAATATCTACGTTTTGAATAGTTATTATATTTTCTTAATATGAACTGTATTTTAGCTGAAGTAGTGTCAGAAGAAACCATTTTAAAGTGGTACAAGGAGGGTCATTCAATGAAAGGAAAACTACTTTTTTTGGACCAAATGAAGAAGTTTGTCGAGTGGCTGGAAAATGCTGAAGAAGAGTCTGAGTCTGGAGAAGAAGAGGACTAAAATTTTTAAGTATTGATTTTTTCATGATATTACAATTTAACGTATCGAGATATATTTTAACATGAATTAAGTTTAAATTAAACTTACCGATGTAATTTATTTCCAGGAAAATTTAAACATCATTGCCAGTAAAGAACCATCTGTCCAAACATTTAAAACAACTTAAGACGGAATTTGTATCAATAATAATATATAGAACAGTTTCATAAAAAAAAAAGATAACATGGTGTTAGTGCTAGATATTAAATATGACCGGTACAGAAAAGTAATGTTTAACTTGTTAATAAACGAAAATGATTATACTAACTACCAATTAGTGTGAAAGATGACTTGTAAATTTGCAACGTCTCTAAATTGTATTACTTTAAGAAAAAATATTTTGTGTTACATTTTTATAACTTCACTACAAAATATATACAGAATAACAAAGAAATTATTAAAGAAAACTTTATCCCTGCGTACGTACAATTTTCGGAATCCCATCTTTCTTTGTACAATAATATTGTATTAGTTTATAGAAAATATACTATCAACTGGTGTTTAAAATGTGCAGTTTTGGTAAATCCTATTCTCCGTAACAAAGAATAAATTTACAAACACAATACTTTTCTGTAAATATAAATATTATATATTATATTATTTCGATTCTAAATGCTTTTCTAGCTTTTTTCCAAGGGCAAGAAATCAATAATCGCACGAACAAAGATTTAATCGATTCATTTATCTATAATGACAAAAATAAAATAAATGTTATTTTTTTCCTAAACATGTTCAATGTTAAAAATCGCTTCTGTTGAAACCATTACTGTATACATATTAAATTAATATAAAAAGAAGCAAAGAGCACCTAATTCTGTTTTTACACGTACTTTTTTTACTCTATTTTGATTTAACACAAATTAGAAATGAGAATTGATTATAGATAACGCACCTGGTCATCCGGTCTTAGAACATCCAAACGTGCAAATTTTGTTTTCTGCCATCTAGTAATACATCCTTGATACAATCGTTAGATCAAGATATAATTGCGGCACTTAAAACATACTACGTAAAACGAACATTTCAATATGTTTTAAACAAACTGAACTATGAAACACTAACAGTCATTGATGCGTGGAAGAAATTTGTAATTATGGATTGTATTAGTCAAGTTGAATTAACGCTGGCTGAATCAAGACCATCAACTTTGAATGCATATTGGAAAGCTGTTTGGCCAGAATGTATTAAAATCAAAGAACCTGTACTCCTGAATACGACCGAATTTTCTAACATTGTAATATTGGTGCATACAATTGGCGGAAGAGGATTTGATGATTTATCGTTTAAAGATATCGATACACTTTGTATTATACATGTACAATCTTTATAAAATAAAATGTTTAAGATCCTAACATGAAAACTCATGATTTATTGTATTATTTTTGCTGATTTCTGAGGACTGGAACCTATCTTTTATTTTTCGATAGATGCAATATATTTTTTTACACGAATATTTTTATACGTGTTTTTCGGGAACGTATCTATCGTGTAAAAACAAGATCAGGTGTATATTACACATAACAATACGAGCAGTATCACTTTCACGTTTGATCAGCTTCTCATCTTCTATGAAAGGATCTTGCTAAAACCTACAGCCTATGCATTACATTGTATTTCTGTAAATCATTCATAATGTTTATAACTTTTTTCTTCGTAAAAATTGTTTTCATTTCCTGACTTACATAAACAATAAAATAATTCAAAGCTGCAAAAACCGATATTTAAATTTTTACCAAAATCAATCGTAATCATATCTTAAGATGTAGAAATAAACTCAGTGTTGTTCAATCTGTCAAATGCCAAAATTCATAATGATATTTTTTAATAAGAGAAATACACGTTTCTTCATTGTATTTTCTTCATTTTTATTCAATATTTACAACAGGATTAGAATGCGTAAGAATCGATAAATGTATAGCCTTTGGCGAATGAGGCTAAGAATGTATTAGAGTTCACTTTTCAACGTACATATACTTTTTCATTTCTGCAAACGGCTGTTTTCGAATAAGTTGTTTACCATTCATGTAAGGTTGGAACATTTCGGGTATGTAAATACGTCCGTGTTTGGTTTGGTAAGTTTCACAAAATGCAATTATCATTCTTGGTACTGCACACGCTGTGCCATTTAAAGTGTGAACATAAGCTGTGTTACCATCAGGCAATTTATATTTTATATTCAGCCTGCGCGATTGATAATCTGTACAGTTACTACAGCTAGACAACTCACCAAATTTCTGTCTACCAGGCATCCAGCCTTCTACATCCACCTTTCTGAAAGTAGAATTGTATTTAACAATTTATAACAGTAGAACGCAGGAAAAATACACTTTTACATGAAATGTACCTGTACGCGGAAGCACCTAATTCATGTGCAGGCATATCAAGTATTTGAATATGCAGTCCTAAAGAAGTAAATATCTCTTCTTGTACATCTAGAAGGAACTGAAAAACTTCTGACGATTTATTTTCCTCGGAACAGACAAACATTTCAACTTTAGTGAAATGATGGACTCTAAACATATCAATTTTAAAGGAATTTAAAAATATGCATATGACAATTATAAGATAAATTACAATAATTATAAGATAGAATACATATTGATTCTACCTATACAACCCTTTTTCTTCCATAATTTGAGACACTTCAGACCTATAACACCTACTAACAGCTGCTAGTTTCAATGGTAAGTCTTCATAACAAATTTCACTGTTCATTAATTTGGCAGCTAATGACATTTCCGCTGTGCCGGATAAACTTAAATCAGTTCCGTAAGATTTGTCTAAGTTATATATAAGATTTCTCCCATCGTACGGTATCAATCCACATCTTTCTATAACTTCGGTAGGAATGATATCAGGTACCGAAACTAATTTAAATCCATGTTTCATTATTTTCTCAATGGTATAATGAATAAGCGCATTCTCCAATTCTGCCAAGTCCCCTAAAAGTATATAACTTCTACTTCCTGTTATAGGACTTAACTCTTGCGTTCTTATTAACTTCAACTTTTTAGCTATGTGAGAAAAATTTGTAGGCTCAAAGACAAACGTTTGCTTGCTACCGCATTCCTTCAATAATTTTGGTTTATCTCCGTATTCATATGTAACTGGATACGTATCATTTGGTATTTTACTTAATTCTTTTAGAAAGGAGTTTTTACATTCTGGCATTTGTGAAAGTGAAAGAACTTTATCGATATCGCCAATACCTTTTCTCAATTTTATATTGCGTGCAATGTAATCGCGATTACTTGGATTGCATAAGAACTTAATATCATATTCTGGTACAGGCAACCGTGGCTTTACGTTCAGAATATTTTCTCTTGATGACTCTGTACACTACAACAGAACATAAATACTTGTTCATTCGTTTATGGAAAATACAAGAAAAAATGTTTATATGCATACCTGAGTTTGGGTGCTAAACCATCTAAATCTTAAAAAATCTTTTAATTTTATTTTCAACTTCATACTTAGTTTTAATGTTGACATATAATTTTGATATAATTTTAGTATCTATATAATTCGATCATTTACATTTTTTATTTAATATAGGTGCGTTAATACGAAGATGTGTTTGAATGTATATTGTGCAACCGATTAAATTACAATTACAACGCTGTATAATTATTTTAATTAACAGCTTGTATGATCACTTTTTCGAATAAAACAATATCGCGAACCATGCTCAATATAAAACATCGATTCTCTGTACTTAAAAGTTAAGTGTAACTTATAACCTATTGCGATTCGACATCGCTCTACATACGTATTTTATATCCAAATTATAGATTTGAAAAATTTATGAACCAAATTTTTAAATTTGATCGATGATAACACGAAATTGACATAATATTTTCAATAATAATTGGCATAATATTGATAATATTATTTACATTAAGATTTGCATTACGAATATTGTAAAAATTCGTACGATATTGTAATAACGTAAGATATCAACAAGTTGAATTATTTGTACTTCTTTCTTTTCTAGCTAACCGAAACTTAGTTTTTAATACGTTCATAAATAAATAAAATTTGTTTTGTCTAACTCTAAATTTTTTTTCATATGTAGATAACACAGTTTTTGTACTTATCGACCGTACGATGTTCAAAAATCTACATTCAGAGTATGTAATATTTCGTACTCTATCAGCCATGCTTACGCGTTTAATATTGCGCGCCAATATAAAATGAGAGGTTATGTATGCCAGGCAAAGAACTAAACAGAACGTTATACAAAAGGGAAAAAAACGTTCAATCATAAGTAATACTCGGATTTAAATAATCATTCTAAGCGATTTCCAATATTTAAATGTCAATATGGAGGTAGCTCCATTGGGTGAATTGCCGTAAGTATATTTTTCCATTATAATATCAGACATCATTATTTCTTTAAGACATTCGATTTAATTACCTTTCAATTATTATATTTCCTAATTATTAAAAGCAACCATTTAATGCATTGTTTTGAAATTGATTAATAATCAATTTAAAAATTTCCTTAACTTAATCCTAAAGAAAATTATAAAAATTGTTTAATCTTTCGACGAACAGCTATTGCAAAGGTTTATGGTCCGTAATTTCTGGTACAACGTGTCGTTGTGACAAAGAACTTGTACAAGACGAGATAAAAAATGCAACTGTACTGCTCAAAAAAGGATTGCAATTTTTCAAGGTCTATACAGAAGAATCGCTTCAGATCATTTCTAAGAATAATACTCTTCCACGAATGTACGATTTAATTAGCAAACTAGCTCCTTTGCTTGTAAGTAATTCTCGTGTCTACGCTAATTAAACAATTAATTATTGAATCAATAAATTAAAATAAAGATAAAATAAATTGAAAATCATTGTCGTATTGTCTTAGAATTTGGACGCAACTATTACATGGGATTTAGTATGTAACTTCATGCTGTATGAATATAGAAATTGTGCGGAAACCTTTGCGTCGCAGCTAATGGATCTTACTTCTATGAAAGTACTGATAGACGATATTTGGAATTTTTATTACTCCGAGAGAGTAACTCTGATAAAGTGTCTTAAGCTTATGGTCGAATACAAGGACAATGAAAGACATCCGAATCAGAAAGAGTTTCTAAACTTCTTCGATGAAGTTTTACTTGGGAATTTATTAGAATCTGTACAGAAACAGATAGAAGCATTAAAATTTATAAATCCACCGATCAGATCGCAACTATGTACTGAGGAACATTTACACCTTTTGTATAATAGCAGTTTAATCGAAATGAGAGAATTACTTCACGTATTAACTGTAATCGTACATAACATCCATATTTCCGACACGAACTTCAGTAAATTCTATGAAAACATTGGGGTAAACATTTTTATTTTGTATTAAATACAGCAATCTTGCTTTTCTATGAGAGAATACTTTATTTTATATTTTTTTATTCCTTAACGATACAGGGAGAACCAAGAAGATTAGCTAATACTAGAAGTCACGAGGATAAAGAAGCCGTTAGTAAGAAAATTGAAGAAATACAATACAGTCAATCAGCATTACTTCTCGTGGCATTAGACGTAAGAAAACAGTAAGTTTTATAAAAATACCAGTGGTGAATTTAACTAAATTAAAAATTAAATTTAGTTCATCTAATTCAATTGCGATGTTTTCTTTTATTTTATAGTTTCAATATGGAATACTGGATAAATAGCGTCAGAAGTAGCATGCAAGACATTTTTGAACATAAGTGTATTCGCGATAGTTCTCCTCAGGATAGCCCGTTGCTACTTTCATGGATGCTAGCGAATTATGCGATTGATTCAGAAAATATGGATACGTTGATTCATTTTAAGCCGTTCGGCGTTAAAGCTATTCAATTACATGTCTTTCAATATCTACGAGAACTAATGTCTAGCGAAATGATTCGAGAAGAAACTCATTATGCTATGGTTGTACGTAATAGTATTTATAATCTTCTCACCTTGACATGTGCTTTCATTGACGAGGAGAAATTAAGCACTTTAAATGGTATCTTTGATGCTATTGCTTCTACGATTAGATTCCCAGAAACTGCAGCTAGGTTTTGGGACGAGCGTGGCGATGGTTTATGGCCCGTCTTCAAGATCGCAACCGAATGGTTTCCATATAAGTTCGAACCACTAACGAACATTGCTACAGGGCTTGCCAGTGCATCAGTCGTCAGCGCGAAGAAAGTAAGTGTTATACCTTTATCGATACTATTCCATCATAATGACATTGAATACTTTTAGATCGTAGCAGAATTAGACAATCTGGTATCTCTAACATTGGAAGTACCACGTCAACGAGATTGCAACAGTTCACTGAGACCCTATGAACGCGATTGTGCAATTCATAAAAATATATTTACCATAATGCCAGATTGTATCAAAGAGAATATTTGCGTAATATCTAATGACACTGAGTTGATATTTTTCCGCACGAAAGCAAGTTACTGGGATGCGTTGCATCATAAAATCGAGCAACTATTCTCGCAAGCAGGCGGCGGAATGGCAAATATCAGCGATATGAAAAGTAGTTTACCCGAAAGCGTAACTCAAGGTTTAAAACTGTTAGAAGTATTGCTAGCGAGCGATATAGATATACCTCAAAGTATGGTTATAGTGACAGAACTTAGCTTTGAAATCATCAACAGATTTTCATATCCGGTACTTCCTATGAACATATATAAGATCATCACTGTGTGTATCAGCATATCGTCTAAATTAGTATTGAAATATCCAGAGGACATTTTGTTTCGAATGCACACGGGAGTTTATCCAAAGTTTAATAATTGGTATCAAAAACCACTGGATTTCGCCGAAGCTGTTTCTTTCGACGGCGGTTTACTGGCATCTTGGCTGTCTGGTATCGAAACGATCGAGCATTCTTATCCGATTTTGTCGGCGTATCTTGATATCCTATCTAATTATTTGATTACCAAGCACAGCAAAGAAGCGATGTATACTATAGAAATACCTGGAATGGTGTTCTTACTTCAGGGTGTCTTATCGAAACTTGATTTATGGTATTTTCAAACAGACACGGAAAGAATCGATTTATATTTAAAAAGTATGTTTTGCCTACACCGAGCGCTCGATGCGACTTTGCCTAAGAATGACATACGAAACGACTTACAACTCGTCGTAGCGTACAGTCTTTTATACTTGGAGCCAAGATACGCGCTTCTCAAGTTACTCCGAACAGGCGAACGCACCTTACACAATAAAATGATTACGGAAACAGACTGGATAAGTGGCAAAGGATTTAAAGCTATAAAGAGCGTACAACTGGCCTTGTCTATCGTTAACAGACTATTAATGTTCAGAAAATCATTGGGATTAGAACTCGGAGATAGATCTCCGCTAGAAATTGCCTTATATTCCTCACCACAGTTGCCGAATGGTCTTTTGATTGTACCGACTATCGTGAATTATCTGTACGTTTGGTTCAGTCCATCGTTACAAGCAATGGCAGTACGACTTCTTAAAAAGTTCGCGGAAGGATTTTCTATGTCACTGCTCGTTTGCATGGGAATGGATGGTACTGCCATAAGGGAAACTTTTGCGTCGCGCTTAATGTCACCGACCTGTGCTGTAGAAGTAAAAGTAGCTATCCTTGAGTTAGTTGCGGTTTGTTTAGAGAAACAACCCGGTTTGACAGAAGCTCTCTTTAACATAATGCATCAGGCAGAGCGCAAGAGAATATTCCCACGACCAGTGGATGAATTTCTTACGGAAGGATGCAGCCAATTTCTGGATCTTTATCTACGTCGAATTTACAAAGAGGAGGACATAGTATACGATAGATTATACAGTAGTACAATGACATTGTTACGTGCAATGTGGTATTGTCGCAACGAAATACTTGTTAATTTTTTTCAAAAGCGAGACGAATTTTGGAGTCACATGTTCGCACCGCTCTTTCGAGATTTAATTCCAACCGCAAAAGGCTATTCCCAATTACTTGATATAATTACGCTTGAGTTATTTAAAAATCCATTACCAGATAATAATTTCTCGGGAAATCTAAAGAAATTGCTAGACAAGTCTAAAGACCACTGGAAGAAATTAGCAAGCTATGTTTTGTGTTTTCCATCAGGCGATGATAATGAAACAGATGAGAAAAGTATAAATAGAAATAATATCGGAGGATTCGAAGCACAATACGAGGTAAATCTGGAATCTTGGTACAATTTTATTGTCACGCTCACCGACGAAAGGAATGCAAAAAATTATCCAATTAATGTCTCTCAGGCGCATCTGATAACGGAACTTGCTTTAGATTTTTTACTAGAACAAATAAAAAAATACAACGACACTGGTGTCGGTAAACTACTGATGCTGTTAGGATCGTTGTTGTTACAGTGTATCACGTCTTGGAAACAAATGTGTGTCGGTGATTCGCGCGTCTTCAAAATGAGATTGACACAACTTACTCAAGAAGTAGCGACAGCGTATCGTAGTTATGGGAAAGCTCTTCGTCAAACGTTGATTTCTTTGCTACTCGGATGCATACAACTTGTTAAAAGCACTTTGGCCGAAGATACGACGAACCTCGAATATCTTTTAGGACATTCCTGTGTAATCGCTACTGGTGAATTGGAAGAATTGAAAGAAGCAGCTATTTTATTAAAACGTCGTAAACATAAACTGTCCCAGAGTAGACTGATTGATAAAACTGCTATGGATATTACCATAACGCAGAGTGCGGAGGAAGATAGCGTGGAATCTGCTAAAGGCATCCGAGAGAGTCTGCCATCGACGTTAGCAATTTGTATGGTTACTCAACTTCTACGCTCTTACGTGGAACGCAATCCTTCAACGAGGCATGTTCGAAAGAACAGTTGTACGCAACTTCGACAAATGATACCAGAGCTGATGGTGTGCGTCAGTATTACTTTACAAAAATACCCATATATTAGGTTTACGACAGCGGCGTTGAATTTGCTCACTGTGATAACACGCTCGCCGTACAGTCCTAGCTCTATAAACGAAAATGACATAGCCATGTTGTGGTTACAACTTATTCCACCGGCGGATATCGGAAACAGCATGCTGGATCGTTTGTACGACGACAGTCCCAATGGACGATGGCGTTGCCAAGATTGGTGGTCGATCTATACCATTGGATTAGAATTTCTCATCGGCCTGGTCACGTGTGAAATATCAACGATATACGTCAAATCCATAATAATCTTCCTCGATTCTCACGAACATCAACTGATGGTCGTGTCTACGTTGTTGAGGCATACCGCCGATCTTCTAGCTGCTGACTTAATACAAACTCTCGTTGCCTTTATTTACTCCATGGCGACGCAAACGTACATCTGGAACTTAATACAGCCAAGTGTGCGCGAAACGTTGATAAAGTGTATGTATTTGGCATACGACAGTACCGTAAATTTGTTATTGAGGCCTCGAATACTCAAATTCATAATAGACGGTATAAGTGTAGAGAGCGCGGAGGAACTCGAGTCTTGCGACGAAAGATTGCCCAGTGGTGAATTAAAACTATTAGTAAACAAACTGATAGTGATAAATACCACTTGCGCGCTGTGTTTCGTTCATTTTTCACCGAGATTGAACACTCTAGTGGATACAATCTACACCCAAGACTTTTGGTACACGCCAATGGCAGAAATGAACTTTGGTCCACCACAAATGAGTATGTGTTCCGGCCCACGACTTACTTATGGTACAATAATCAGTTCGACGCAGCTATTCACGCAAGCTTTGCATTCACGTTCGCAATCTGCTAGCCAGTCGCTGCCATCATTGACTGCTTTGTCTGGAAAAGAAGACAATAGTGATTCTGCTAAGAAAGAATGGGAACGTGCAGCGCCAGAAAATTTTCGGCGGATGCATACCAGCAAGGATCTGAGAAGAATCATTCATGCAGCTGCTGGTTCGACTTCGAGATCACCGTCGTCGTCGACGTCGTCGTCGCCGAACGTTGCTGGAGAATTTCTGAGCTACGTCAGTGGCCTTGACGTAACAGTTCCTCTGTTAAGCAGCCCACGACTAGTTCGAAGACCTTACGATCCATTGATATGCGAAAACACCATTCTTTCGCGAGCGACAGCTCTGGTAGCTGGAAGACACGTGAAGGGAAGTAATAGTATGGCAACCAGCGGCACTACTAGCAATCCAATAGTCGTAAAGAACCACTCGAATAGATGCAGTGATCCGTGGTTCGAATCGATGGATGAAAATAATACGAGACTTGCGCTTGAAATTAATCTCGTCTTGATACTTTGCCAAGCTCTGGAAGGAGTTAAGAGTCCAAGACTCGCCCTGCGTGATCGTCAACTTATAGCACGGGAAACAGCTACCGAACTCGGCGTTTTCTTTGACTTCTTGGAGCACAGAGGAACACCTGACATCTGGCAGGTGAAAGGTTCGCTTCTCGATTCCGATGCAAAAAGTATAAGAACGATTCAGGAAATGTCCGATCCGATCCACTCGATGTTGCCGGCAAGATTATGCGATAGTAGCACGATTGACAAACCTCCTGTGTGTTTGTCTGATCAGGATGATCAGCCTGATAGAGCCGATAGTAATGTACAGGAGGAGAGATTCGACGAAGGTGTCCTTACTACCGGTACGTTTATGGCAAACGTCAGTAGCGTACAATTCCTTCCATTGATGGGAAAATTGCTCAAGTCGGTGGTAGAATCATTGGATTCCGCGCATTACTGATAACAATACTACTAAATAAAACCATTAGGGAGACTGGAAAGTAATGTCGCATTTTTTCATGAAATTAAAAAAATCACTTTATAATATTTTTTTTAATTAGTGATGTAATCATTCATGTTAACAGTGATCTTTTAATCAATATCTTGCACAATCAACCAATGAGTATTAAACAAATGTTCATATGCGCAAATATGACGTTACTTTCTGATCCATCTAACATTAAGAAAGCATCGCACTCCATTCTAATACCAGTAACCAATAACCAACTGGTAAGAATGAAAAAATTTGAGGATATATATATATATATA
>JAITYT010000151.1:1359716-1370926 GCA_025433975.1 Liostenogaster flavolineata
TTAAAGTAAATAATTTTATAATATATTTTTATTTTAAATCAATAATGTAATCACTCTCGTTAACAGTTATCTTTTTCTACATTACTTTCCAGTCCCCCTAATATATTGTCAGAACCAATAATATTTGAGGACGTGATATACTTCGAGTATATCGCGCATGTTTGTCAATTTTTGTTAAAGAATATTGATTATATTTGAATGCAATGCGATTATTAGGCGTTCCTCCAAGCGTATATAGTTTAAAGATGTTTCTATTCTTAGAAAAAATAGTTCTATTAAAAATTCCTTAAATGTAATGTCCTTTTATTAAACAATGCGAGTGTCAATTTTTCATTACATATTGTATCGAGTTTTCGAATATTGCAACGAATATGGAGGACGTCACGTTGTTTTATAAAAAGTAAAGACTTTGTAATATATAAAATAAAGTAAAATAAGAATTTTTTACACGCGTATTTAATTAAAAAAACAGATTATTGATATTCTGATCAAGGATAGAAGAAAAGTATGCATGATTAGGTATGAAAGAATAATCATAATTTATCGTTTTCGTTTAATCAGATATACTTCCAATATCCGTCAAGTTCTTAATTTATCAGATTTATAATCGTACGCGAGATTGATGCACTCAGTGCCGGTATGAAAACAGACATTTGCTTTTAATAACAATATAATCGTTTTATAAATATATTTTTAGCAGCAAATTTACATACTTCTATGCCACGATTCATTTAATTTTAAATCTGAAACTTTCCGCTGTACGAGCAAATATGCAACTTATATAAGAAAATTTAGCCGCACGGAAGAAAAATTAAAAAGATACGTTTATATATATATTAACAATATGTCAATATATATATTGACATATATATGACAAAATGACAATACTCGGTAAAATATATCGAGAGAGACAAATATAAATAGAAAAGAGACTATAAAATTGTGCCTGAGTGACACCACATTTTTCTCAATAATCGTTCATGGTTTGCGCAACTTTAGCGTGTATCGCATATTACTATACTATACACCGGCACACTCACGCTAAAGATGATTAATAATTATATTACGATACAGTATAAAAATATAATCCGAGCTACTAACAAATATGCATTACGACGATAATGGTAGAGCGAGTGCTAAATTGAACAGAGCGCTTAAAGACTTATTCCTGATGTACTTAAGACAAAAACCCGAAGGTCGTGTTAATCGCTAAGGAGGCAAGTGTGGTAATATGTGCTCCGGTGAGGGTGAATCACGCGAGTCATTGGCTCTAGACGACGTAATTCGTTGGTGATAAAAATGATTAGAACTAGTTACAGAAGCGGTAGAACTAGTAGTAACTGTATTTGTATCGATAACAGTAGCAACTACTGTTGAGGTCGTTGCTGTCGTAGTATTAGTGGTTATCGTTGTAAGAACCGAAGAGGTAGACTGAGTTCTAGATGTTAAACTTGACCACGTGAGGGGATTAGCACTAGTTTCGGACAAGGAGCAATCCGATTGTCGTGATCCCGATGAACAATACGTAGATGTTGATAATAGGCTTGAATTTGACACCGATACAGACACGGAAACAGGGACCGGTGGTGGCGGAGGCGGAGGAGGCGGCGGAGGTGGTGTTACAGATTGCTGCACTCGAAGTAAATCCGTAAAAGGCATGTCGGCTGCATTACAACTCCATGGCTCCGCAGATTTCAAATCGTCGTTATTTGTCGCATTAATATTGGACCTCTGTCGCTTCGCATCACCATATAGCAAACAATGAATGTTCGGTGAGCTGCTACGATCACGAACACCCTCTTGTTCCTCGAGAAATCGATCCATATAGTCCCTGCTTGCGATTTAATTATTCTGTCATACTTTATGTTTCCAATAGTTCTTAAAAATAATACGAAACGTGATTTCACATCCGACTAAGGAATCAATGTTCACGAGTCTTCGTTAGTGTAACGATGACGAATTGTTAACTTTAAAAGATCGATATTTCGTTTAACACGTTCACGGCGGAGGCCCTATAAATCGTGAGTTTCTTCATCTGGCGAGTATTCTTATCATAATCGTAATTGTTCTTTCTATATATTATTTCTATATAATAATTCTAAACGTAAATTTAAAGTTGCTTATTTAACCAATATACTCCTTGTACTATTAATTATTCAATTAAATTTGTTCGTGCTACTAGTGGTACACCCCGTCGTGAACGCGTTAAGTATCGATACTTAACTTTGTTTATCACCGCGATGCAAATAGAATTTCGTACGATGAGAAGGACCAAACGTTATTTTTCTACGTATCTTTTTTAGAAATTACAATAGAGAAAATACTCACGTGATACCAGGATGTAGAGCATATTTTTTCTTTTCTAAGCGTGCTTTGTATGTAAATATATCATGTCTTTCCGTCTTTTTCCATAGATAATAGAATTGCACCAATTCTCCGACGGATCTTGTCCTCACCTAAAAAGAAACAACATATTTCATGAAATATCATGTTTATCGCTAAAGCTATCATAAATAATGTTTCCACGATAACGAAATGAATGTCCACCTTGTTCCTCTGAATAAGATGAAAGTCCTTTCCATAGATCCTCAAGCCAGTCTCAAAATTATGACACTCCTCTTCGGACCAAAGACTGACTGCGTCCGTCGGTGGAACGACGTTCATTCTACGCCTTCGCAGAGCCTCCTCGAGGTTATAACCGCATTGAAGCAACAGGTACAAAGCCTGCTCATCGTCCCTGATATGAGAACCAGCGGGTAACGACCCTGCCTTCATGGCAGGCAATTGAGCGCGCTCTAAAAATTCCTCGGTGTCTTCCTCGGGTATGTGACTGGGATTCCAGAGCATCTTGTCTTCGTTTTCGTAAGGCAACGCGTCGTCGTAACGACACAAACCTTCCGGTATCGCCGCTTGGTAATCACTACCCACCATAATTGTTTTTTTCCATTCTTCCTCGTCCGGACTGTAATCGCAATCGTCCTCTTCCTCTTCGCTCTGAGGTCGTGATACGCTTCGTAGGAGTCTAGAAGTACCACTGCCTAAACCGGCACTGACAATTCCATCTTCACCTGCGTCGACGGTGCCGCCGATATTGCTGCCTTCGCCACCACTCGTGGCACCACTATCGGTAGTGCAAGCACCGCGTACAACGATGTTAACGCACGTAGTGACACTGCCACTACCTGTCGCAGGCACTGTTCCTGAACTCCCATTGCCGCTACAACTGTCCATCATCGTACACTCTTCTGCCTCCACTTCCTCGTCATCCTCGTCCTCGTCGACGATCCTATGTCTTTTTAAATTATCCATGGTAGCGGTACCACCACCGCTATTTCCCTTGGACACTAATCCCGTCACGGAAGACGTGGAGTCTTTTCCTTTTACCAGCATCTCCGTATAAAACTGTTTGAGGTCGGGCTCATTACTGGTAGCATCGGCTTCGTCGTCGTCGTCGTCATCGTCTGCGTCATTGTCTCCTTTGTCTGAATAACGATCCTCACCTTCAGGATCGCCACTACCAGACGGAAGTAACATTTGATCGGAACTGTCTGAATTTTCAGTAGAAGGATCACCGTAGCCATACATTGCAAGTAGGTCTTTCAGAGGCATATCACCCTCCTGCAAGGAGATAAGAACATGAATGATTACAACACCAACCCTGGCCTATAGATTAAACATGAAATCTCACTACGAGAACGCACTTTGAGTCCAAAGTGTTGCAGAAACTTATCATAATTGTAATTATTTATGGGCTTGATTTTTTCATTTCACAGGCTTGATCCTAGAATAGTTGGGATCAGAATTTCGTTACAAAGTAAAAATTGTATTCATTATTGCTTACGATGAAGGAATATATTACACAGTTGTACCTTTTGTAAGTTGGACAACTCGTTGTGTGAATCTTCACTACCTTCTAAAGCTTCCTCCTCGTCTAACGTTCGTTCATCGTCAAAATCATTTATCATCATCTCCGTGGCAGGACCCAAATCATAATCTCGATCTGCCCTATAAAATAATGAGGTAAAGTTAATACAATCGCGCAAGCCAAAAATACGATGATTGAGAAGCCTTTGGCATTTACTCACATGATTTGTACGCTTACGCTGGCCAGAACAGAACCATACCACGAAGATGTAACAAAATTAGTATGTTGGAGAACTTTTGGAGGTCATGTTTACAATGGATTCGCGACAAATACGTAAAACACGGGATTTCATATTCAACTTGCAATTCAATTTTGTATTTATATACAAAGTTAATCGTGTTATAAAAACATAATCTACGTAACTATAATGACGTAAACCTAACCTCAAATTAGGGTAACGTTTATATCCGTCCTGTATTCTCGCTCGACGGGTTCGTCTTTAGAAAGTAGTAGCGTCGCTTCGACAACTTTCAACATTTTTCAATTTTTTACGTGGAATCCTTCGAATGAACGCTCGATCTCGTAAGAAACGTTAAGCTCTCGAGTTACGTTCACTTGCCAAAAACAACAAACATTAATTCAATTTAATGTATCATGAGCCGCTTGAAGTTTTTCCTAAGACACAGTCAGACACACCGGAAAACGAAGAAGTTTCACAAAAAAATCGCGAGCCAAGCGCTCTTCGATTCAAAGAAACATACTCTGTTATTTACGTGCGTTGTGTACGGTATAGCAGAGTAATAATAATATCTAAAAAGCGGGAAATCTATGTACCCTGTGGGATAACCAATGAGGAGAATCTCGTGTTCTTTAATAACAACGAACGACACGGATCGTAATTGGTGGACGTGGAATATTCGAAATCCCACATTTGAGGCGCTTGTGAACGGAGCATTACGCTAGAGGTATCTCAAGTTGGCAAGAAAGTAATTTCAATTTTTAATAATGATAAATAAAACACTGTTTTTATAGGGAGAACGAACTTTCTTCTTTCCATTTTGTACGATGACCTATGATTATCTTTTTAGCAACTCCGCGACTGATAGTAGTAATACCGACGGAAGTCAATAAGAAAAAAATATAACGTCATTCGTTCGTAAATACCGAAATTACTCTTCTGTCAACTAGACATAAATAACAATCGATAAGAAAGTAATTTCGGCTTTATAGCGTGAAATAAATTTAATCTTTTGTATATTATTTTGAAATTATTCAAAATAAGCTTATCGCAATTTATTTGTAAAAACTGAAATTACTTTCTTGTCAGCAAATTATCACTGATTAATTGTGACTAATTCATACATCACTGCGCAATTTATTTTGAAATGTATTCGATTTTAACGAAACACAAATATGTGTACAAAAAATTGGTAAAAATCATTATTAAATCGTAACTAAAAAATCGTAGTAAAAATATAGTTAACGCATTCGTTTTTCTTATTTCAGGTTATTCGTAGAGAAATACAATTGTCATCGCAACTTACCAGGTCTTTATGTTTTATTTTAGTTTTAAAAAAATACTAGACATCTATCTAAATTTAATTTTAAATTGCATATCGTTGAACGATCTGAACTCTTCTTTTGCACACTTTCTGGTATAGATCCAGATTAAAACAAAAAAATATCGATTATATTGATTACCGGAATATATTATCAAATTATGATCCGCCATTATGACTAGATCGACAAAACTAGTTTGAATGTAGAATAAGGTTAAATACGCTCGTAATACAGATATTGATACTTTACTTTATTATTAATTTGAGTGTGGTAAAGCCACTTTACAGACGTATTTATAACGTAAAAATACGAAATAACTTTTTTCGATGACGTTTATTTGAATTTGATCAAATCGACATTTAATAGTTTTTTAAATAAACGAGATCTATTATTATTCCTATTTTCAACATAGAATAATACAGCCGTTCGTTCAAATAATTAATTAACTAAAAGCTTCTTTAATACATGAAATGACATTATGAATATCGAGTAATAAATAAAAATTGTCTAGAATATTCAAATTTGTTATTGAACGCTGTTTGCATATTTATTTGATTTTATTCTTTTTCAATTTATTGAAAATACATATAATATTATTGTTACGATAATATCATGTCATATTTTCATTTTAAAAGATATAACAAATATTCCATTATTTCATTCTTATTCAAGCTTATCAACTTCTATGAATATAGTTGATAAAAAGAATTACCTTTGTTTTGGAATCTGTAAAATGTATCTACGTTTTTCTAATAATATATCATAAATATTTCAATTAATGTTATTATTGATTCGTTTATCGAATAAAGAATATGAACGAATATTTTTATTTTTCTTGTAGGAATACATTCACATCCGATGCATCTGAAGAGTATCAATATATTCAAAAGAGTAAACTTCCTACTATGCATTTTCAACCATCACTACCGCGTTTACCAATACCCAAACTTGAAGATACCTGCGAAAGGTATATAGATGCACAGAAACCGCTTCTGTCCGAAGAACAATTACGTAAAACTAAATCTTGCGTTAAAGAATTTCTAGAGAAAGATGGTCCTAAGATACAAAAAATACTTCTTCAAAAAGATGCTTCAAATCCTCATACCAGCTACATTAGCGAACCTTGGTTCGATATGTATCTGCAAGATCGTAAACCTTTACCCATTAATTACAATCCGTTTATAATCTTTGTACCAGAATCCGATTCGCAATACGACACACAATTGATAAAGGCTACGAATGTTATTATCTCATCAATAAGATTCATGAAGTCCTTAAGAGCTGGGATTTTAAAACCAGAAATATATCATATGAATTCTAAAAAATCAGACACAGAACTTTTTTATAAGATAACTGGATTACTTCCATCACGGTTCAGTTGGTACGGAGCATATTTATTTAATGTAAGAACAAAAATAATAATATTTATAATATAATCTATCACCGTGATGAAATCAATATATATTCTGTAAAGAAACACAAGAAGATACAATTAAATAGTAAGTAGCTTGGATAAATCTGGTCGTTAAAAAAAAATTATTTTCTCAGGCTTTTCCACTGGATATGTCGCAATATCCAAATCTCTTCAATACGACAAGAATACCACAAATAGGAAAAGATAAAATTTACCAAAACGAAGCTTCCAAACATATAGTTGTGATGCAGAAAGGTCACTTCTATGCGTTTGATGTACTGGATAAAAATAATTGCATTTATCAACCCAAAGAAATAGCTTCGTGCTTAAAATCGATCATGGAAGATGATAGACCATCCAATAAATATCCTGTTGGTATCCTCACGACGTCGGAACGAAACGAATGGTCAATGACTAGGTCACATTTACTAAAACTGGGAAATCAAGCAATTCTGGAAAAGATAGATTCTGCCATATTTTTTTTGATTTTAGACGATGAAATTTTTGATAATGATTATAGTAAATTAATTAAAACGTATCTTCATGATGATGGTACCAATCGATGGTTCGACAAATCCTTTTCAATAATCGTCAAAAAAGATGGCTATGCCGGTATCAATTTTGAACATTCGTGGGGAGACGGAGTAGCAGTGCTTAGATTCATTAAGGTATAGTAAGGGGAAAAAGTACAATTATAAAAGAAACTTTAAAATGTTAATAAAATAATGTAAAATTTAAATATATTATTCGATTTTCAGGATATCAAGGAAGACATATCGAAAAAGCCAAAATTTCATCCTGGTGATGTACCTACTTTACATAAATACAATTTGGAAGTTGAAAAAATTAATTTTATATTAGACGAAAAAATTAAAAATGCCATCGATAAAGAAAAAGAAAAATATAATAAGTGGACAACCGAGTTGCATATTGACTATTTGATTTATGATGGATTTGGAAAGGATGACTGTAAAAAGCTAAAAGTTAGTCCAGATGCGATTATGCAATTGGCATTTCAAGTAGCATTTTACAATTTGGAAGGTAAAATGGTTCCAACTTACGAATCGTGTAGCACTGCTGCATTTAGATATGGTAGAACGGAAACTATTAGACCTTGCACGTTAGAGACCAAAGCAGTTTGTACTGCCTTGACACAAAAGAATAATGAAAGTTCTAAATCGGAACTGAAAGAAATGATTATTAATTGTAGTAATGCTCATATGAAACTTACAAAAAATGCTGCGATGGGTATGTTTCGATCGCTCAGTAGCCGAACGCGTTTTAATATCTATTAATAAAAACAAATGTTTTACGTTATCATAGGTCAAGGATTTGATAGGCATTTGTTCGCCTTAAAACAAATTTGTGAACAATCGGGTGTACTTAAACCTGCTATCTTTGAAGATCCTGCATACGACGTTTTAAATCATAATATATTATCTACTTCGACTTTATCGGATCCTGCTGTTTTAGCTGGTGGATTTGGACCGGTGGTACATGATGGATTTGGAATCGGGTGAATTAATAATTCATTTACAAAAAAATAATCGCTGAAATTTTAAAATAAGTTAATATTGAAATACCTAAATTTACATTATAGAAAAAACATTAATATGTTTTTAGATATTTAATACAAGGCAAGAAACTGGGAACTATCGTCAGCAGTTATCAAGGTCATAGTTATAATGGCACTGATTTTGTCAGAAGCTTGAGCTATGCTTTTGAAAGTATCCAAAAGGTACTAGGAAATAGATAATGTGATAATAATATTTTATATTTCTTTTACAATTGTTTCTGCAGAATTATATCTCACAGTAGAGACTAAACATTATTACTATTAACATTTTGATATACATTTACAAGAGTAATATATTTGTATATGTAAATTATTAGTAGCTTTAAGATGATATCGAATAAATATTTTTTACTACTTATTTCAACTAATGATTAACCGTTTCCTTTAATTCACAGAGTAGTTTATTAAATATATTAATAATCATTGCACTACATGCATCCGCTTTTAAGAATATGTCATACATATAATCATAGTTCATATTCGTTATCTATAATTAATTTATAATTTATAATCATGCTGAAGATTTTCTTTCGTTAATAACGATACAAAGAATATACACGCATAAATTATTGTAAATGAGCACTATAACGTACTCAGAAATACTGCGAAAAACTAAATGTAATATCATTAAATGCCGTAATAGTTTTAAGCAACGTTATTGAATGAATAGACGACAAGGGATTAAAATAAAAAATGAAAGATCTATGTCGATAATTTCCACGTTTAAACTGCAATACTATTGTTTTACCAAATACAATTTGTTTTTATAAATAAAATAAATTCTTTGATCGAAGTACGTTGTGAGTTCCATGATACTTACAAAGAAAAACTAGTGTTCTTAGATAATGGCGAGTAAAATAGGATCATTTTTTAAACAAGTTTACAAATCATGGTTTTGTTGTAATGAATTTTCATTTCAATGATGAATACGACGTAGAATATTTTGATCCAAAATATATTATTCTGTGCTATTTCCAATGATTAAAAACATTTATGTTTTATTACCCATTTTTACCTTTGATGTCTGTAAAATCAAGTAGCAATTGTTAAGACAATTTATTATACCAACTTGGTCATAGATATATTTAATGAATTGATCGAATGTCATATTACTATAACTTACCATGTAAATACCCACGATTAATCCAAAAAGTCCTATAGCAGAGCCAAAAATTTCCACTATAAGAATCTTGACAAAGAGCGCAGAATTTGCTGCATCAGAAAGTGCTGCTCCTGAACCAACAATTCCTACAGCTATTCCACAGAAAAGGTTTACAAGACCTACAGAAAGGCCAGCTCCGAACATAAGATAACCCGCGAGCCAATTTTGGGTCTTTATATCAAAATTGTTCATAGCAGTTTCAGGACTAAATTCGTCCAGCATACCGGATAAAACTATGGCAGTAATTAAACCATAAATTGCTACAGCTTCGCAGAATATTACAGAGATTAAATTCTTTGTTTTAATTCTAGGGGCCTTTACACCACCGCCGATAATGGATACACCTGTTGTATGAATGCCTCTGAAAATAAAAAAAGATTAAGAGAAATATAAAAATGAATACTACTACCATTGTTACGACGAAAGTGATATATTGCATTAAGACTTACAAAGCTGCACCGACAACTGACAAAGCAACTGCTAGTCCGATACCCATAGTGGCCCACATGTATGGTGATGTTCCTTCCAAGAACCTATAAAAAATATACATCAAATCGTCCTTGATATTGGCATAAATTTGACCATGTAGAGCAAAACACATAATTGTAACTTACCATGCGATGCTGACTCTTTCCCCTTTACCAGTGAATACATGGTACAATACTGTAATAAAAATATATTTGTTTCCATAAGAATTAAATCGTAAATAATAAATTTATAATTCATTATAACATTATAGAATACAAGTGAAAATATTGTAATAGCACTTAAAAAATAAATTAAATTGGTTACAATGAAAACGCATTCATAAAACTATATGATATTATAAAAGTAACAAGTTGTACGGTAATCTAGAGCATACTTAATATTAAAATTGTAGCAGAAGCAGTGATAGCAAAAGTAGAGCCCAATATATATCGCATTTTGAAAATTGTCTATCTTCTAGCTGGATCAACCACCCACGCTCAATAAAAGGGAACTAAAACCATTTTTGCAACATATTAGACAATAAACAGTTCTTAATTTATTTCTAAATTAGTATAGTGTTTACGAGATACTTACTAAAAAAAATCACTCACACCCGTCACTGTCATGTGATAACTACCGACCGCCCTTGCGATTATCAATCTTGCGAGAAAGAGATTATAGACGGTCTAACTATAGAAAGACAAACCGCAGCGCCACGATTGTGTGAGACAAAAACTAATTTGAAGATGCATGCAGTGAACCAAAATTATTCATAATTATTATCGAAAAAAATGTAATGAATTATGTTTTACATCATGTCGTATTCATACACGCTGATAAAATCGCGATGTTTCTCTATAAAATTTCAGGAAAATACACAATGCTCGCCTAGTAAAGTCATCACAGCCGATAATAATCTTTTTTTTATTATTGATCTAAGAATTGAAGAAAATGCTTTGAATTATATTTTACATCGTGTTCTAAACATGCACGTATGATATCATTACACCTAATGACAACACTGCGAGATCTTGTAAAACTACAAAAAAATGTACGATACTTGCCTAGTAAAGTCATCACAAACTACTATTGAAATCATAGAAACAACATTCAAAAATCATTCGATCGAATACAAAATTTGACGCCACTAAGTTTCTTTTTTTTT
>JAITYT010000151.1:1376408-1411053 GCA_025433975.1 Liostenogaster flavolineata
ACGTAATTTTTCTCTTTACCGATAACATCACAGTCTCGTTGCTCCCGTTCGCTCAATTTACGAGAAGTTTGTGTTGGCACTTCGGGAAGTAAATTTACTGGTTTTTGTTGAGGAGATACCTTCTGGATTTCATTGTTGATTGCGTTCGAATTTGACTTTTCATAAAATCTAACGAACGATCCATCCGTAGAATTACTGTATTCCGTTTTCTGTTTCGGTGGAAAGTTATTCAGTAGCCAATGATTCTGCGAACCTTGCAGCTCCTTACTCTGTTCGGACAAAGATGTCATCTCATCTTGATTGTTAACCAATTTTACATTCTGACAAGGATACAATAGTAGATGGTTAGTACAAGTTAGCACAAAATTCAATATTATTCGAGGTAAGTATTCGTAAAATAAGGAAAAAAGTAAAATCAACAATTTTTTAATAATACTTTTTTACATGTATAATTTAATTCGTATTTACTTACTGTGTCAATAGGGACAACAGTGCAAGGTACAACGTTAGATGGCAACTTTTTATTATGTTTAGTATGATCTACTTCTGTATTTTTTAATAGAGAGGACACCAGCGCGGCATCTTTGTAGAAGTCTGGATGCTTAGTATTTATGTATGCCAATTCTATCGCAACCAAATTTTCTACCTTCATGAAAACAAAAACATAGATAATATATACCAGCGATATCTCAATATATAAGTAGCATTTTATTTCGATAAGACGAAGGTATGCATACCATATCGTTAGTAGTAGGTAAACGTTTCCGTAGTAACTGCGTAACGACATCGACTATACGTTCGTATAACTTGGGAAAGCGTAGCATTTCCTGTTGTACTTCCGTACCACAGTGTTGTATTATCCTCTGCATTTCTTCGTGTACAAGTTCGACGCATCGTAACGAAGGTTCCTGTAATCTTCGTATTTGTCTTTTGACTAACAACTCAAAAGAAACTTCTGGTATAAAAAGCGCAGGTCTTGGACCAGTCGCATTACGAATAGCAGTCAATATATCAAACTTAGTAAGGCCAGCGAGTGGATGAACGGAATCGAGAGTTTTACCAAACGTTTCGTGAAATATGTAACAGATTCGTGCACCACCGCATAATTCTGTAGTTTCTATATTATTAGCGGTCCCTTCAATAGTAGAACAATAGCTACTTGCAAACTTGGTAATGATTTGAAGCAAAGTTTGACTTTTGTCGCTAACATCCTCGCCATACGAATTAAGTAACGTTTGAAATTGCGAGACCATCACATTGACCCTTTTCTGTTTTCAAAAAATATAAGTTCTACCAAGTTAAGTTCATTTTAGCTTTCCTAACGAATGCAAGTTATACATACATGTTGATGACAATGTTACCTTTAGTTCTGGTAGACAATCTCGAATATGATACATGAGCAATCGATTCAAAGTTTTAGACAAGTAAGGCGTGCCATTTCTATTTGCAAGCGTTGGATATTTCCGTTGCAAGAAAGAAGCTTCGTCTTTCAATGCCTCTCTGATCGTTTTGTTATTTAATATATCTTGCTGAGAACGATTGACCACCCCAATGATTCCTAATTTAACAGGTATCACTCTACCACATAGTATATCTATCGCATCAGTTCCTGTAACAAGTACGAGTATATGTATTCTGTATCCTTTTCCTTTTTAATTATGCTTACCCGCGTCCATAAGATCCAACTTTGTGACAACAGCAAGAGTGCGTCTACCATCAGGATCCACGACTTTACTGAATTTCAAGCTCTCGCTGGTGGCCATGTCGGTATTGGCAGTAATAACGGCTAAGATTATAGAATTGGGATTACATATGTACTTCAATACGAGCTGATGAATCTGACTCTCGATATCCTCTGGCTGATCACCCACTGGTACTTTCGTAATACCAGGCAAATCTATGAGAGTCAGATTAACAACAGAGGTTGAAAATATTTTAAGATTGATAGGCTCTGGACATATGCCTTTGTTAGACCCAGCCATACGTTCGGTCTCATTTTCAATCTCCTGTCGTATTTCGTCGAAATCTTTAAAAATAACATTTTTTTTATGTAAAAAGACACCCCATTCCTCTGAGTCCAATGTTCCATTTTCTGCGCTTCGATGTTCACGATCCTCCTTTGGCGTGTACACTAGTTGGAGTACCAGAGGTCGACGAGTAACTATACCCGTTCCTCTTGGAAGAAAGGAACGTCCTACTATACTCTCGATCACAGAGGACTTTCCAGAGCTCTGAAACAAAGTTAAAGTTATCGATTCCACAACTTAAAAGACTTCTTTGTTCTTAACACTAAACCTACCAATGATCGATGAAATTATTATATTTGAAATTTCCTGCACAGAACTTTTTTTTCTTATTTTTACAATGTAAATGATAAAAGAAAATAAATTTATCTTTTTGTTTTCTGAAAATCTTTTATTTGTCATTTCATTTAAGACGAAATTAACACCTAGTCACGTTTAATCGTAACGTAAAGTATATAACTTTTCACGATTATAACAGGATAACAGTACATAACAGGTCTTTAGACCGATAAAAACAGGTATAAACGAAATATCGATAGGTTCGACGCTAAGCCAGTAAAACTTGAAGAATAAAATTCGATTGATATTTTCATCCGTGCCGGAGGTTAAAAGAGGATTAAGAGAACATTATTGCACTATATTTGACGCCTTAAAAAATGTAGACTGACCTGCGTTCCTAACACTACGATTTCAGGAAGTTGAATGGCGTCGGTTCCAATTGTATTAAATACATCTTGCAATTTATTTATCACCGGTATCAAGGCTTCCATTGTTTCCATCGATGGCAAAGTTCTATTGCTGTGGATCGAAATGGTACGTTATAAATCGATCGAGTTATTAATATTCGAGTCAGTGCTAGCACGATTTTACGCGCGTCAAAATCAGAACTTTCTTATAATCGATTATTGAAATTTGGCCTAGACAGAGATAAGAATATAATAATAAAAGGTCCGTTGCGATTTTGAAGAAAGCTACACCTGTTTCCCCATACTACCCGTTCCGTACTCTGTATTTTCTTTCTCTATTCGATATTTATACATGTACATTTGTGCATGTATACCTTCATATGTACGAAACACAGATGTTCATGCGCATACGTTCTGATGCAACACTTTTGTAACTAGGGGTGCGCGAATAAATCAAACTATTCAGTTAAATTCTTGTCTCTTGACCTTTGTCTCGTCACAAGAATATCACTTAACATCGAATATTTGACCATTGATCATTTTTATATATTTTTAAAATTATGAATTAAAATTTATGATACAAATTACGAAACAAATTTATGAATTTTTTATAATGATTATTTTATAGAGTACACATTTTTTTATTACGTAGAAAATATTACACATATCGCATAGTTTTACGTATTAAAATACTACAATAATAGAGAGACGGTTTCGATGTTTGGTTAGTTTATAAAAAATATCAAGATTCGTAACGTTCGAATGAAATACTCGTTTTGATCTCCCGCTCTGTAAGGTAGCTATCGAGCATTTTCTTAAATTCTGGATTTTCGTATTTTAAGGCGAGTTCGTAATTCTACGTTACACGTTGAAAAAACATGGAAGAATAGTCGTGGAAAAATTAATTTCCAGAAAGCGAACTCGTTCTCTTGTCAAGGGAATAAAATCCAAATAAAATCTTTAAAAAAAATAACATGAACTTTAAATAAAATTTAAGATAGAAATATATCCGTAAAAATTATTAAATCCAATAAATATCGTAGAAAATAACCACCGATCCTTTAAAAAATCAAAAAGGAATTAACTCGCAAATTTCCTTACAGCGAAAATGAAATCCACGATCAAACCTTTCAAAAACTCAACAATAATGCTCGAACCTAAAAAAGAAACAATGCAAGGGCGCCTTAAGGAAAGTCGATCCCCATAAAGTCCCCCATTTCCCCACCCGAGTCGCAAGTCTCAGTCGATTCCGCGTTCGATGGCAGTGTCGCACTAATCGTCTGACAGTTAGTCGAGGAGTCCTGGTGGTGTTGCTGATACGTTCTCTCGAGACTAGCTGGACTCGTTGGTCTCCCTTCGAGGTCGATCGACGAGTCGGTATGGGCGACTCCTTGGACGGCTCCGGGGAACCGTCCCCGGAGTCCCAGAATATCGCGGTAGCCGTGACGGATTACTCGACATTCGCGAATTATTTGCGCAAGGCAGTGAAGGTGCTGCTGCCGGACGAGGACTCGGCGCCACCGGCGTTCAACCTCGCCCTCGAAGACAAGAACAATCGAGAATGCATAAGGAAGTTCATCGGAGACTCCCAAGTCTGGACTTTATATGTTCAGAGAAGCTCGAGCAAAGGTAAAGCCTGGAACGATCCGTGGTGCTAAAATGGGGCGTCCATGTGCGCTCTATGGCTTAGGTCCACCATTGCTAATCGAGCAGCGCTTGCGTCGTGACGATATGCCGACATTGACGACGTAGACGGGTCTGCAAGTTCGGACGCACACACCGTGAAAATCAATGCGACAATCACGCCCAATAACCTGTCTTCTGTCCATCTACGTCGAGCATGAGTCATTGGCTGACCGGTGACGCGCGCATTTTTATTGGTTTCATGCCTCGCTTCTACCCTCTTTGTTTATCTTTCGGGTGTTACTATTCGGTTTTGTCACGCCTCTTCGTCGCGCTCGTTGCTAGGTTTGCGAACCGGCGGAGTGGGGGAAGAGGCGGGAGTGATTGGTTGAAAGGAAAGGGCGGGGTGGAGAGGAAGTTCCGTACAAAGTCAAGGCGACACGCGTTACGTCATGACATTGACGTTGAGATAACGTGACACGGATCATCGATCGCTGTGCGCTTCATGATGATTTTAGACATTTTTACAGGGATGATTCTTCGTATTTTTCTTTCGTGCAAAATAGAGATGCAAGGTTGGATATATTATGTGTCACGAGTATGCTTAATTGTTTTGCGTATAGATGATCTTAGGGATATGTTTATCCGTGATCATTGGAGAACCTTGTCTAGTGTCTGTATTTCTTGGACTCGTGATGAAAGCGTTTTGAAGCATCTGATTCTTAAATCGATATTTAATCTCTCTTGCTCTTCTTTTTTTTATAACCAAAGACTGTTATGGATATTTATTTGTAAACTTTAATGTCCATGATTTGGGGATGTTTTGATATCCTACTCCTTAATAGTTAAAAGATAAGATTAACCTTGTCTGGTATTTGCTTTTCTTAAATCCGTCACGAAAGCGTTTTTAGAATATCTGATTCTGAAATCGATAGATATATAATATGAATACTATAAACTTCAATGATCATAGAGTTGCTTTGATATTCTACTCTACATCGTTGTTAAGATAGCGTTTCTTAGACAAAAATGTTTCTACAGCGTCAAACTTTTAAGTCTTCTTCTTAGCTAATGGCTGTGACACGCATGCGCAGTCTTTAACTTTTAAGTCGACGTTCAATCTCGTACGGTGCGAGTACGTGTATAAATAAACGAGATTGATAAGTCAATAATTTAATACAACTATTGGGTTGATCGAAGGAAAATTCAAACGCAGTACATATGAATTTCGATATACATCTTTTTTTTAATTGTATAGGGTTGGGATTATAGGATTATTCTCGATCAGAATTTTGATACGATCTTTATCAGTGATGGTGGGCTTTCGGGTATTCTTGATCTTCAAAATATAAATAAAGAACTTTGCTACGAACAAACTAAATAGAGAACATTTTTACTAATTGTATTGCTGTTGTCGAAATATCCGATAATAGAAGAAGAAGAAGATACGTTCGGGCCCGTCTGGTCTTTTTAATTTGTTAGACTTTGTCACAAATCTAGGAGTGGGGACGCGAATTGAAATCCCTCACTCTAATCTAACGGTTTCCGAAACATTAACCGTTTATTCTCTAGGTCGGGATTGCCTTCGTTCTTCCTTGTTATTTTATTTAAACGGAGGACGTCTTATTTGTTTGTTCTTACTGTCTAACAGTCGATATGTCTTCTGCTATTCTTGCTACCTTCATTTGTTTTGTCAATTTGACTTCTTCTAGAGAAATTTGAATGTTTATCATTCATTAGCAATTTTTCGTATTTTCTAGAAGTCAAATTATATGTCGCCACAGGTGTTTTACGAAAAGCAGGGGCAATACAAATGCCCATGGGGATTCTTTGATATCCTATCGATTTTAGGATAAACTTTTTTTTTTATCTAGGGGGATATGAATTTACGCATTCCACTCTGCGCACGTGGAAGGTGGATATGTGCAACTCGTATTTAGGAGTCTTATTTTTCCTACCTTCTAACAGCAGCCGCTTTCTGGCGTGTTTGCCGAGATCTGGCCCTGTTTACTTCGTCTTCGACGAAATTTTTGTTTTTATAAGTTTTGAAGACGAAGCTCTTGAAGAAGTTTCATCTCTCTTTGGTCTTCAGGGCTACAGGAACGAGTTCTCTGATGTCACCAGTCCATTTAAACCTCTCCTTTAGTTGTTCTTCTGACTATCTGAGACATTCCAGGAGCACGCGCAACGAAGTGTCCATGTACCTCTTTACAGTCCCAGCACCTGCTATTTTCTGTTTTCTCGATCTGTTACTGGAAATGGTTAACACATTCGTCGCCACGTCGCCCGCATTCGAGTGACTGGTATATTTCCGTGGGGGCCCTGTCACCCGTATCCGGGTGACGCTCTTCTTCTTCAAGTTAAATAGAATTTTAAATTGGAATTTTAAAAGGAATTTAATGAAATAAGCATTGAAATATAAACGTAGGATATACAACATAAAAATATAAAAAACACCTAGTCGAGTTGCGTGTTGCAATTCCCGCTTATCGCTCTGTTTATGTTCTGGCGTTCCATAGTCGGATTTGGGCCCTGCGAGAAACTCAATCGAATCGCGCTAGGCGACGAACGTGTTAAAGGTACCATGTCCGGTGAGGATTTGGGTGATCAAGTGATCCATCGGTCTCCTAATCTCTTTGAAGAGGGTTCGATCCTCCATCAGAGCTCGCGTCATTGAGAGTGGAGGGGAGGGGGTGTCTTTTTATCACTTGGGCTTCTATTTAACACTAAACGTATCGGTACTTTACACCTACCATTCTTACCATGAGGGGTCATTTGAATGCACCCTCTACTTTGATTGGGAAAAGGTCCGTCATCGCACGCCCTTCCCAGACCACCATTTTGGCGTTGAAGTCATCTGCTGGGAGGATGCGTCTTTTAGCGATTTTCTTCCGTTTTGCCAAGTCTTCTATGTCATCTTTTATCTTGTCCAAATATCCTTCGAATAGTCTAATGATCGTATTCGGTGAATGGTACTTTACTACGAAAATAATACTATCCCCTGCAACCCTCAAGTAACTTTAAACCTTGATATCTTGATGTCCTTGATATATTTTGTTTTTTCTTCTTTAGAGGAAGACAGTGGCGAAGGCGACGAAGAAAAGGAAAATGCTTCGTATCATATATCAAACGAAATACACTTTACCAATCCTAAAATGGCCTCCTTGGTATTAACGAAGCGTGGTGCAGTCATAGAGGCTGATAAGTCCATACATTCTCAAGTGCGGTTGGTTGTCTTCTCGGACGGACCACCTTATGAAACTTTGCATGTCATAAGTAAAACTATGGCGCCGTACTTTAAGAGTTACGTCAAAGAAACCGGCAGAGCCGATAGGGATGGCGACAAGATGGCTCCGTTGGTAGAAAAAAAGATAGCAGAACTTGAAATGGGTCTCTTACACTTACAGCAGAACATAGATATACCTGAAATAACGTTACAAGTTCATCCTTTGGTGGCGAGTGTAATAAAAAGATGTGCTGAAGAAAATCGAAAGCCTAAAGTCGCAGATTTCGGTGATAAGGTGGAAGATTCGACTTTCTTAAATCAGCTGCAAAATGGGGTTAATAGGTGGATAAAAGAAATTCAGAAGGTAATACGAACGTTTTACAAGTTTCACACTTATATTCGCATATTTATAAATTTAAAGAAATGTATCTTCTCATAGGTAACGAAGTTGAACCGAGACCCAGAATCTGGAACAGCGTTACAAGAAATATCTTTTTGGTTAAATTTGGAAAGAGCGTTACATCGTATTCAGGAGAAGAAAGAAAATATCGAAGTCTCTTTAACTCTTGACATTCTTAAATATGGCAAACGTTTCCATGCGACTGTCAGTTTCGATACGGATCCAGGATTGAAGCAGGCGTTAAATACCGTAAACGATTATAATCCGTTAATGAAAGATTTCCCGATTAACGATCTACTGTCCGCAACCGAGTTAGAAAGAATAAGAGTCGCGGTACAGCAAATTTTCATGCATCTAAGAAAGATCAGAAGCACGAAGTATCCGATACAAAGAGTACTCAGACTAGTTGAAGCCATCTCTAGAGATTTAGGACAGCAATTGCTAAAGGTGTTGGGTACACGAAGATTGATGCACATTCCTTTCGACGAATTTGAAAAAGTTATGGGTCAATGCTTCGAAGTATTTATTACTTGGGACGATGAATACGATAAACTCACGGGATTATTAAGAGATCTGGTTAAAAAGAAGCGAGATGAACATATGAAAATGGTTTGGCGAATATCACCGGCGCATAAAAAATTGCAGACCAGAATGGAGCATATGCGACGTTTTCGTTGGCAGCACGAGCAATTAAGAACAGTCATTGTACGCGTCCTGAGACCCACGATTCGACAAAACTCGAATAACACTACGATAGAGAATCCAGATAACGTCAATGTGAAAGTCGAATTTGCTTTGGACGCTGCAGATGCAAATGCGATCAGTGAAGTTAATCTTGCGTACGAGAATGTGAAAGAAGTCGACTGTCTAGACATCACAAAAGAGGGTCTCGAATCTTGGGAAGCTGCGGTACATAGATACGAGGAACGTATTGAACGAGTGGAAGCAAGAATCACGGCGCTTCTCAGAGATCAGTTGGGCACTGCTAAAAATGCAAATGAAATGTTTCGAATCTTTTCCCGTTTTAACGCTTTATTCGTAAGACCGCATATACGAGGTGCCATCAGAGAATATCAAACGCAATTGATACAAAGAGTGAAAGACGATATCGAAGCGTTACACGAAAAATTCAAGGTATAAAAAGAAAATCAAAATCTATTTATGTTTCTTTTTATGATTAAATTCTAATGAATACTAGAATTTTGATCGTACCTACCTACCCTCTAGTTAAATATTTTAACGAGTATATTGTTTAGGTTCAATACGCGCAGAGTAAATGTTGTAGAATGAGCGTGGTCAGAGATTTACCACCCGTAGCGGGATCTATAATTTGGGTTAAACAAATTGATTATCAACTTACAATGTACTTAAAACGCGTCGAAGATGTTCTAGGTAAGTTTGAACTTTTTAAAAAGTGTTGTCAAAAGTTCATGTAATTGAAAAGATCGCATTATTTATGGGATGACCCAATATTTTGATAAATTAATGACACCAATGTTCGACAGGTAAAGGATGGGAGAATCATATAGAGGGTCAAAAGTTAAAAGCTGATGGAGATAGTTTTCGTATGAAATTATCGACGCAAGAAATTTTTGATGATTGGGCGCGTAAAGTGCAACAACGAAATCTTGGCGTTACGGGACGCATTTTTACGATAGAGAGTGTACGCTCGAGGACAAGTCGTGGAAATGTCTTGAAACTGAAAGTGAACTTCCTTCCTGAAATTATTACGCTGTCCAAGGAAGTGAGAAATCTAAGAAACCTCGGTTTCCGTGTACCATTGGCGATCGTAAACAAGGCTCATCAGGCTAATCAGTTATATCCCTTTGCAATCAGCTTGATAGAAAGTATCCGAACTTATGAAAGAACTCTAGAAAAGGTGAGAAAGTTATATTCGTATGTGTGTGCTTTTCAGCAATTCCCAGGAAAGCAGTTTAACATTTCTAAGCAAATCCTTTCTGTTTGAATAATAATTTACCTTAATTTTCTTGATGTTTTTGCATTATAATTATAAATGTTTCATGTTACAACTATGAAAGTGTAGACCTTTTAATACCTTAATAATTTAAATGAAATAATAGACAATGCTAGGGAATAGTGCCAGGATGAAGGTATATTAGATTTATCGACATTTCTAATCCCTTGGATCTCCAACATTTTTAGCTTACCAATCGGAGTCCCCACTGTCCTGCACTGAAGGTAGTCATATATGGTGCTTCCAGGAACTATGCATTTTGCCTACATTTGCAAATATTATCGTTTGCCTGCTTAGCTATTGTAGAGAAATCTGTAATGCAAAATGAACTACTTTTTTTTTGTCTAAGTAAATATTGTAAAGAAAATAGTCTCTATTCCGTACAAGTACAAGATATACTCGAATATATATGAGTACAAGTAGGTTGCTTGCAAAAATTGCAAGAACTCGGAAAATTCAGGAACTTGATATTTGAATTGTGTTGGGCATGTTGCTATATAATATCTTACATTATTTTAACTTTAGGTACATTTTATTCCAACAACGGATATTTAGTTTACTAGTCTTTCGGTTTTCCATTTTTTAGGCTTTTTTTCAATTGCCAGATTTGTTAAAAGTCGAATATCAGTGTTTAAATAAATTTAGTATTGTAATAAAATTATGAATATCTGAAAGTTTGAAAATAGTAAAAAGTGTATCAGTGTAAATAAAGTTTTTTTATGTCAGGCATGTTCTGAATAATTTGGCCATACATGCAGCCCAGAAATAGCTCGAATTTCATTTTGGAGTAGGCATACTTATAGATGGAATGTACCATGTGGAATTTTTTTTTATCCGCATCGATTGATAATAATAATTTGTAACGTTAATTGTCGATTCTTACATTAATAGTAAAATAGAAAACACGTAAAAATTAATGCGATATTAACGTTACGAAATATCATCATGGTTCACTCCAGATTCTATATGCTTGCTTATGTACATAGATAGGTATATTCATCGAAGGATAGAAATAATGGTATATGGTATGACTTACATTTATGACATAAATGCGTTAAATAAACGTAATATTACCTGCAAGTATTGCCAATTGAAATGTACAAACTTATTTGCACTTTGCTGATTTCTTCATTATTGAATGGTAATTTGTAATTAATGTTGTAAAACTGTAATATGAATATCAGTTTTAATAATGTACTCTTATTTATAATATTTCTTTTTAAATATGTTTTGTAGATCGAAGATAAAGCTAGCATTATACCTTTGGTCGCAGGAATGCGCAAAGACGTTTTGACCCTTATATCCGAGGTGAGTTTTCTGTCTGCAATAATTGTAATATTGCCTATTTTAATATTGCAAAAATTCATGCTTGATTTGAAAATAAAACACAAGCGGTTACATTATTGAGTAAACGCTTTACAAGCAAAGAAGGTCTCGAGGTTCCTGTTGATTAAAAACATTGAGCTCGAACTTTTGCAATCATCCAATATTACAATTATATTATAATATGCAATCGACTTCGAAATGTTCATTCAGGGAATCGCTTTGGTTTGGGAAAGTTACAAGTTGGACCAATACGTGCAGCGTCTTTCCGACGTAGTCGTTTCCTTTCAAGAAAAAGTAGAGGACCTTTTAGTCGTCGAAGAACAGCTAGACGTCGACGTACGCTCGTTGGAGACATGCCCTTATTCTGCGAATACATTTGCTGACATACTATCTAAAATCCAAAAATCCATAGACGAATTATCTTTAAAAAATTACTCCAACTTGCACATATGGGTAATAAGATTAGATGAAGAAGTAGAAAAAAATTTGGCAGCAAGATTGGAGGCTGGAATCAAAGCATGGACCGATGCTCTTACCGGACAAAAGAAAGAAGTCGATTTAAGTATGGATACAGATGCACCCGCACAACCGACGCATAAACCAGGTGGAGATCCAAAGATCCAGAATCAGATACATGAAGTGAGGATTACTAATCAGACCATGTACTTGTATCCGAGTATCGAAGACGCGAGATTCCAGATAATGCAGCAGCTCTTCGCGTGGCAAGCGATCGTAACTTCGCAAATTCGTTTACAAAGTTCAAGATATCAAGTTGGATTGGATAAGCCTGAATCGGGTACTTATAGGAATTTACTCACGAAGTTACCAGCTGGAAAGCAACCGCTAGAAGCTGCTTACGAAGCGGTTGAGTTAAAAATGAAAGATGTCGCTGATTATGTAGATCAATGGTTAAGATATCAAGCACTGTGGGATCTACAGCCTGACAATCTTTATGGGAAATTAGGAGAAAATATTAATTTATGGATGAAGTGTTTGAATGATATAAAGAAAACAAGGACAACATTTGATACTTCTGACACCAGACGGGAATTTGGGCCTGTTATCATTGACTTCGCCAAAGTACAAAGCAAGGTCTCGTTAAAATATGATTCTTGGCACAAGGAAACTTTGGGCAAATTTGGAACGCTTCTTGGTAATGAAATGGCTAGCTTCCATTCTCAAGTTTCCAAATCTAGGAGCGATTTGGAACAGCAATCTATCGAAGCAGCGAGTACGTCAGATGCTGTAGGGTTCATAACGTACGTTCAATCTTTGAAACGCAAGATGAAGATTTGGGAGAAACAGGTAGATGTATATCGAGAAGGTCAGAGAATTCTCGAGCGTCAAAGGTTCCAATTTCCAACTTCGTGGTTGCACGTAGATAATATAGAAGGCGAGTGGGGCGCATTTAACGAGATAATTAAGAGAAAAGATACAAGCATCCAAACTCAAGTTGCTTCTTTGCAAATGAAAATCGTTGCGGAAGATAAAGCGGTTGAAACAAGAACGATCGATTTCCTGAACGACTGGGAAGTAGGAAAACCAGTAGAAGGTCATTTAAGACCCGACGATGCGTTGCAACAAATACAACTGTTCGAGAGTAAATTTGCTAGACTCAAGGAGGAAAGAGACAACGTCGCAAAGGCAAAGGAAGCATTAGAATTACAAGAACCAGGTGGAGTATCGACCAGCGAGGATAGAATGCAAGTAGTTTTCGAAGAACTTCAAGATTTACGAGGAGTGTGGTCGGAATTATCAAGAATTTGGGCTCAGATAGATGAAACTAGAGAAAAGCCGTGGCTTTCGGTACAACCAAGGAAATTACGTCAACAATTGGATACGATGATGGCTCAGTTGAAGGAACTGCCAGCTAGATTGAGGCAATACTCGTCGTATCAATATGTTAGGAACATGTTACAAAATTACACGAAAGTCAATATGCTCATAGTGGAATTGAAATCCGATGCTCTTAAAGAACGACATTGGAAACAGCTGACGAAACAACTTAGGGTAAATTGGGTGTTAAGTGAACTTAGTCTTGGCCAAGTGTGGGATGTAAATCTGCAGAAAAATGAATCTATTGTAAAAGATATTATTCTTGTCGCTCAAGGAGAAATGGCTTTGGAAGAATTTTTAAAACAAGTACGCGAATCCTGGCAAACGTATGAGTTGGATCTAATAAATTATCAAAATAAATGTAGATTGATTCGCGGTTGGGACGATTTATTCAATAAAGTCAAAGAACATATAAATTCGGTAGCAGCTATGAAATTGTCTCCATATTACAAGGTATTCGAGGAAGAAGCTTTAACGTGGGAGGAAAAGTTGAACAGAATCAATGCATTGTTCGACGTGTGGATAGATGTTCAACGACGCTGGGTTTATCTTGAAGGAATTTTTTCAGGCAGCGCGGATATCAAGACATTGTTACCAGTCGAGACATCGCGATTCCAAAGCATTAGCTCAGAGTTTCTAGGTTTGATGAAAAAAGTATCCAAGTCCCCTATGGTTATGGACGTCTTGAATATTCCAGGTGTTCAACGAGCACTGGAACGTCTCGCCGATTTATTAGGTAAAATACAAAAAGCTCTTGGTGAGTATTTAGAAAGAGAACGAACTTCCTTTCCACGATTTTACTTCGTCGGTGACGAAGATTTACTAGAAATCATTGGTAACAGCAAGAACATCGCAAGATTACAGAAACACTTTAAAAAAATGTTCGCTGGTGTAGCTGCTATTCTCTTGAACGAAGATAATACTATTATAACGGGAATAGCCTCGCGTGAAGGAGAAGAAGTAATCTTCCAAACTCCAGTATCTACTGTCGATTATCCAAAAATAAATGAATGGTTAACTCTTGTGGAGAAAGAAATGCGAGTAACATTGGCTTCGAGTCTTGCAAGAGCGGTGCAAGATATTAAACAATTTAAGGATGGAAATATCAATGCCAAAGCGTTCATGACATGGTGTGATAATTATCAAGCACAAATAATCGTACTAGCTGCACAAATTTTATGGTCCGAAGACGTAGAAGCCGCTCTTCATGAAGCACAAGCAGATTCAAGCAAGAATCCTTTAGAAAGAGTGCTGCTTCAAGTTGAAGGAACATTAAATATCCTGGCTGATTCGGTTCTTCAGGAGCAGCCCGCTTTAAGGCGAAAAAAATTGGAACATTTAATCAACGAGTTTGTGCACAAACGTACAGTAACTAGAAGATTGACCGCTAACAAAGTTTCAAATCCAAAAGCATTCGAATGGTTATGCGAAATGAGATTTTATTTTGATCCCAGGCAAACGGAGGTCTTGCAACAACTTACGATTCACATGGCAAATGCCAAATTTTTCTATGGATTTGAATATTTAGGAGTTCAAGATAGACTGGTTCAAACACCTTTGACCGATCGATGTTATTTGACCATGACACAAGCATTGGAAGCTCGACTTGGTGGATCTCCGTTCGGACCCGCTGGTACCGGCAAGACAGAATCTGTGAAAGCGTTGGGTCATCAACTTGGAAGATTTGTCTTAGTTTTCAATTGCGACGAAACTTTCGATTTTCAGGTAACTACGGTGTAAATGGCTACATTTGATATATGCAACAGAGTGTCTTAGCTTTTTCGTCATCAAATGTAATCATTTTATTGGATTTTCTTTTATTTTAGGCAATGGGACGTATATTTGTTGGCCTTTGTCAAGTCGGCGCATGGGGTTGTTTTGACGAATTCAATCGCCTTGAAGAACGTATGCTTTCTGCAGTTTCCCAACAAGTTCAAACGATTCAAGAAGCGCTTAAAAGTCAAATGGAAGGGAAAAAAGAAGGAATGCTGTGTGTAGAGTTAGTTGGGAAGCAAGTTAAGGTTTCGACGGATATGGCGATCTTTATTACTATGAATCCAGGTTATGCAGGCCGTTCAAATCTACCGGATAATTTAAAGAAGCTGTTTAGATCTCTCGCAATGACGACACCTGATAGACAATTGATAGCAGAAGTCATGCTTTTCAGTCAAGGTTTTAGATCTGCCGAAAAACTAGCGTGCAAGATTGTACCATTTTTTAAGTATGTTATTAACATAGTATTCGTTTTAAGTTTTATTATAGAAAATTTCTGCATTCTGTATAGTAATTTTGTGCATAATACGTATAATACGTAGACTTATAGCTTTTATTCTTTCATACGGAATTAACATTGTAGATTATGCGACGAACAACTTTCCAATCAGTCGCATTACGATTTTGGTTTGCGAGCACTTAAATCTGTGCTAATCTCAGCTGGAAATGTTAAACGAGATCGCATTCAAAAAATTAAGGAGGGTATGCAAAATCGTGGTGAAACCAACATAGATGAAGCATCGATTGCTGAAAATCTACCCGAACAAGAAATTCTTATTCAATCGGTTTGTGAAACAATGGTTCCTAAATTAGTTGCCGAAGATATTCCATTATTATTTAGTTTGCTTAACGATGTATTCCCTAATGTCAATTACACTCGTGCTGAAATGAAAGGTGAGAAAATAAGAATCTTTTATCGTAATTTTGATTAATTCTCTACTCATTTTATATATGTATACTAGGTCTAAAGGATCAAATTAGAAAGGTATGCGCTGAAGAATATCTCGTATGCAGTGAAGGTGATGAACAGGGAGGAGCTTGGCAAGAGAAGGTAGTAATATACATTAATTCTATAATTAAAATCGTGTTTTGTCTTGATATTATTCTCGTAAATTTTTTAAAATAACAATTTTCAAAGAAATTCATATGTAGTTTTAATTAAAAAGAAAGATATAAAACAGGTTGCATATATAAGAAAATTAATAAATCTATAAAATCCAGGATAATTTCAATCAATTCATTAATTTTTTTATTAAGTTTACTTAACGTTCGAAATGTTTGTGTCATGCATACTCAGGAAATGGTTGGCGAAACATGGGTAGAAAAGGTGAGATTCGTTGAAATACAATGTAGTCATATTTAATTTACATATATAAGAATTACTTATGATGATGTAATATAAGAAATACTAAGAAATTCCGGTCAATGTATAAAATCTGAAATAATTATAAAAGTTTTATATTACGCAATATCGTATAAGAGACGACAATAATAAAACAATAAAATTAATATACGTAAGATTTATTCTTTATTTGTTGCAAAGATTTTACTTAAAAGTTGTATCGTTATTTTCGTACAGGTTCTTCAACTGTATCAAATTTGCAATTTAAATCATGGTTTGATGATGGTTGGTCCAAGCGGTTCTGGCAAAACAATGGCATGGAAAGTATTATTAAAAGCGTTGGAGCGATTTGAAGGAGTGGAAGGAGTCGCTCATGTCATAGATCCAAAGGCCATTAGCAAAGAAACGTTATACGGTGTGTTAGATCCGAATACTCGTGAATGGACCGACGGTTTGTTCACGCATATTCTAAGAAAAATTATCGACAATGTGAGGGGTGAAATAAACAAACGTCAATGGATTATATTTGATGGAGACGTAGATCCAGAATGGGTTGAGAATCTTAATTCCGTATTAGATGACAATAAGCTTCTTACATTACCAAATGGCGAGCGCTTGAGCTTACCCCCTAACGTAAGAGTAATGTTTGAAGTCCAGGATTTGAAATATGCGACGCTAGCCACTGTTTCTCGTTGCGGTATGGTCTGGTTCTCGGAGGATGTATTGTCAACGGAAATGATCTTTGAAAATTATATGTTACGTTTGAGAAATATTCCATTGGAAGATGGCGATGAAGAAAATCTAAGTAAAAAAGCTACAGAAAAAGAAGACACCGTCTCGCCCGCGTTGTCAGTACAAAGAGAAGTCGCTAGTATTTTGCAAAGCTACTTCGCGCCAGACGGATTGGTCGTGAGATGTTTAGAATATGGCATGAAGCAAGAACATATTATGGATTTCACACGTTTACGAGCACTTAGCTCCTTGTTTTCAATGTTAAATCAAGCGGTCCGTAACGTTTTGCAATATAATCACAGTCATATTGATTTTCCATTGCCGAGTGAACAATTGGAACGCTATATGCCAAAGTGTTTAATTTATGCGTTGTTGTGGAGTTTTGCAGGAGATGCTAAACTTAAGGTTAGATCAGATTTAGGAGATTTTGTTAGGTCCATCACTACTGTATCGTTACCAGTGCAAGGTAACATACCGATTATAGATTTTGAAGTAAATATCCATGGTGAGTGGTTACCATGGAGCAATAAAGTACCGCAAATTGAGGTAGAAACGCACAAAGTAGCAAGTCCAGACATCGTTGTACCGACATTAGATACCGTAAGACACGAGAGCTTACTTTACACATGGTTGGCTGAACACAAGCCATTAGGTAATCTCGTAATCTTTTCATAATTGAAGTACAAACGAATTGCAATTTATATGGGGATTATGTTTCTTTTGATCGTAAACATAAAGCAAGATTTCTATGAGTCAGAAATCTTTATTTTTTTTATTACATGCTCTTAAAGGCATATAATTTTATAAATTATTTGATAACCCATACTATTTTGAAATTTAATAAATAAAAATCATGTAAATCGCAATGCGTTTCAATTCTAAATATATTTGAGTAAGAATCGTGTGCCTGAAAAATTGTATAAATTTCGATCATTTTCTTTCAACAGTGCTTTGCGGACCTCCGGGATCCGGTAAGACCATGACTCTTTTTTCCGCATTACGAGCCCTGCCCGACATGGAAGTTGTTGGATTGAACTTTTCTTCCGCTACCACGCCCGAGTTATTATTGAAAACGTTTGATCATTATTGCGAATATCGTAAAACACCCAATGGTGTCATACTCTCTCCGGTACAATTGGGCAAGTGGCTGGTTCTATTTTGCGATGAAATAAATTTGCCGGACATGGACAATTATGGAACGCAACGAGTTATCTCATTCTTAAGACAACTCGTCGAACATAGAGGCTTCTATCGAACTAGCGATCAAGCGTGGGTCACTTTAGAAAGGATTCAATTCGTCGGAGCCTGTAATCCACCGACAGATCCTGGTAGAAAGCCTCTCAGTCACAGATTTTTACGTCACGTACCTGTTATTTATGTCGATTATCCAGGAGAGACCTCTCTTAAACAAATTTATGGAACATTTACGCGTGCCATGCTTAGGTAACTACCGTAATTTAAATAAACATACTTAAATACGTTATTCTTTCATTTGTGGAAATGAACGTATAAGCTTAGTAACTTGTAAAATATTACGATAGATAAAGAATGGTGTTATAATTGTAGGTTAACACCTTCCTTGAGAGGTTACGCGGAGCCTTTAACAAATGCAATGGTAGAGTTCTACTTAGCCTCCCAAGAAAGGTTTACCCAAGATATGCAGCCGCACTATGTTTACTCTCCACGTGAAATGACACGCTGGGTGCGTGGAATTTGCGAAGCGATCAGACCTCTTGACAATCTTTCGGTCGAAGGCCTAGTGCGTTTATGGGCTCACGAGGCTCTACGTCTTTTCCAAGACAGACTCGTGGAAGACTCCGAGCGTGCATGGACAAATAAAAATATAGATACCGTCGCCCTTAAGCATTTCGCAGGCGTGGATAAAGAAAGGGCACTGGCTCGGCCAATTTTATACAGCAATTGGTTGTCTAAAGATTACGTGCCTGTAAATAGGCAAGAGTTAAGAGATTATGTCAGAGCAAGATTGAAAGTATTTTATGAGGAAGAATTGGATGTGCCGTTGGTCTTATTTGACGAAGTTCTAGAACATGTTTTACGGATCGACAGAATTTTCCGACAGCCTCAGGGACACTTATTGCTTATTGGTGTCTCTGGCGCTGGTAAGACGACTCTGTCTAGATTCGTTGCATGGATGAACGGGCTGTCTATCTTTCAAATAAAGGTATATTTGTATCAAAAGAAAGTTATATTTAAGATTAATAATATTATTTATTGGTATTTATTTCTATTTTTACGACAAATAAAATGCTCAATGTAGGTTCACAATAAATATACCAGCGAAGATTTCGACGAAGATTTACGTCAAGTATTAAGGCGTTCCGGTTGCAAAGATGAGAAGATAGCCTTTATTCTTGATGAATCCAACGTATTGGATTCAGGCTTCTTGGAACGTATGAATACTTTACTTGCTAATGGAGAGGTGCCTGGCTTGTTCGAAGGTGACGAATATACTACGCTCATGACTCAGTGCAAAGAGGGAACGCAACGGGAAGGATTAATGTTAGATTCCAATGAAGAATTATATAAATGGTTTACTGGTCAGGTCATGAAAAACTTACACGTTGTATTTACAATGAATCCAAGCATGGATGGACTTAAAGATCGTGCTGCGACATCACCAGCGTTATTCAATAGATGCGTGTTGAATTGGTTTGGCGATTGGTCGGATAATGCACTGTTCCAAGTAGGAAAAGAATTCACTAGTCGTGTCGATTTAGAAAGACCATCGTGGAAATGCCCAGATTTCTTTCCTTCCGTGTGTTCGCTTATTCCTTCTCAGCCATCACACAGAGACGCTGTCATAAATGCGTGCGTCTATGTACATCAGACCTTACACAAGGCAAATACAAGATTGACAAAGAGAGGCGCAAGGACAATGGCGATTACTCCGCGTCATTACTTAGATTTTATAAATCACTTTGTTAAATTGTATCAAGAAAAAAGAAGCGATTTAGAGGAACAGCAATTGCATTTAAATGTTGGTTTAAGTAAAATAGCGGAAACAGTGGAACAAGTTGAAGAGATGCAGAAGAGCCTGGCAGTCAAATCACAGGTAAGAAGGGGAAAGGTAAAAATAAGAATATCGCGCGATCCACCAACTACTACTTTCTACATATTACATGTTTCTATATATTAGTATATTATTAGTTCTCGATAGGTGCAACAGAATATTTAAAAAAATACGCAGAATCGTTAAAAAGATTTGAGATCGTCTTTGTGTCTCAATTTATATCATTTATGTATTTCAAGGTGCAATACTCTTTTCTAGGAATTGCAAGCGAAAAATGAAGCTGCCAATGCCAAGTTGAGGCAAATGGTCAAGGATCAACAAGAAGCTGAGAAAAAGAAGGTTCAAAGTCAAGAAATTCAACAACAGTTAGCTATTCAGACAGTAGCTATAAACCAAAAAAGAGACGATGTTATGGTGGATCTCGCACAAGTAGAACCAGCTGTTATCGATGCACAAAACGGTATGTACTTATATGGACTGTTTTATCTAATTTGAGCGCTTCGATTTTGATATTTGAGTACTTCATTCAAATATTTTCACTGTTTTTAACAGTAGAAAAAAGTTTTAAACACAATTTTCATCATTTTTATAATTCTAACTGAGTTTAAGTGCAATATTATCAAAGGATTACATGTATGTATACAAAAATGTGCATTTATACAAAGTGTTCATCAAAGGCTGCTTTAAATGGTATTGTTTTTATTCTATGAATATTTAAAATGTTTTGCTTTTTGTCAAAAGTATTTATGCAAGATAAACGAGTCATTATCGTTTCTTTAATGGGCAACATCATTTCTAATCATTATGGGGTTGACGGAATGATCTAAGAAATGAACGATTGACTGCTTGATTGTCTTTAGAAAATATATATTTCGTGTTCTATTAATCGTAATTTAAAATGGTTATAATCGTGATAATGTAATTATAATGGAAATAAATGTTCAGTATCACTGCCTAGTAGAGATAAGAGCGGAGTATCGCTAACACGAGACCACGTTCTGAGACATGAGTCAGTGACGGTACACAACAAACAAAAGACGGTAGTAGACATTGTCTTTGATTGCCCAATAGTGGATCACTTGATATAGATCAATCCTATAATAACAGCCATTATTATTAGGTTGATTCATAAATAACTTCCGTTTTTTATCAGACATTTATTTTGCTTTCATTAAATAATAAAATTATATTAATTTATTATGTATTATCTACTTACCTTCATCAGAAGTTATTTATGACTCACCAATACAATTATTGCAGTATGTTTTTTCTAATCGACATGCAAAAATTCTAAATGTTTTTACTTAGCTCTTTGATGAACACTTCACATTATACTTCTAAATACATTAAATTTTTTCTTTTATTTTTACAATATCGTTGATACTCGAATACTATGCATGTTCTGCTTTGTGTTGAATTGATTGCGATAAGTATAGCTGTGAAGGGGATTAAACGTCAACATCTCGTCGAAATTCGGTCCATGGCGAATCCTCCTGCCATTGTAAAATTGACATTAGAGTCGATTTGTCTATTGCTCGAAGAAAACGCTACTGATTGGAAACAAATTCGAGCTACTATAATGAAGGATAGCTTTATCCCAACTATCGTCAACTTCAACACGGAGGACATTGCGTAAGAACACAACTACGACCCTGCTGAATATCCAATACTCTAATTGGATTCACACAGAAGCCTCTTTGTAACTGCTTAATACGTGTTCCGCTCTGTTCTTAATGGTCGTTAACCGATATTATTTTTTATGTCGATTTAAGTGCAAAGAGAAAAAGTTGTCAAGCATGATAACTTACGGTATAACATCCAGGCTCCTTTATCTTTTTGCATATATGTAAACAGTATACAACTTGTATATATGTTTTCTTTTTGTCCGCCTAACTTTGTAGGTCAGCTGAAGCTGCTCGTGGTCTGTCGCAGTGTTCTTTTCTGTAATGTTAATGTAACTTTGCCTGCGCATCTTCTTCTTACTATTTTATAAAATTGTTTCGTTTTTCGTATAGCCGTGAAATCGATAAAGAAACAACATTTAGTCGAAGTTCGCTCCATGGCAAACCCACCAGCGATTGTGAAGGTTGCATTGGAGTCTATCTGCTTATTGCTCGGCGAAAATGCCAGCGACTGGAAATCTATCCGCGCAGTCATCATGAGAGACAATTTTATCAATACTATTGTCTCTAATTTCAGTACCGAGGACATTACGTAAGCATGCTTTTATGTTTGTCTTCCTTAATGGCGCAGTAAATTACAATAAGAGGTCAACCAACAAGACAAAGATAAGCAATTGTCCTTAATTTGTCGTTAGGAGTTATGATATTTTAAATACACTATAATTCCTTAAGTAATTTCATTTTTCTGAATCATTATCTTAATACACTATGTGCCGGTCAAAACTCGATAAAATCAAAGATTCTTTCTTTAAGATGAACATAAAGGAATGGCACTGAAAGAAGACATTCTAAAGATAATTTGTAGAAAAGATTGTAGAAAAGATATTAATACCCGACAGTCGATTTTACAAGTTTTAATATCCTTTCTGCGCAAAGTATGTTAAAATTTTATTGAGGCTTATATCTTGGCTATAAATCGTGGCTTGTAAATGAAACGTTTTCAAAGTAAGAAAAAAGATAAAGCACTAACTGACCCGATCTTTAACACGTTGAGCGCCAGTATTAGACTTTCGGCTTACGCGGTGCTGGTCTACCGATAGTAGACTTTTCGTTCTCACATCGCTGAGCCGATTATATCAAGTTTAAAAACCGAATGTTGTAATTAGTATAATATAAAAATATATGTGCATACTTATTTAATACAGTTTATTAAAACATTCCAAATTAAGACAAGATTGGTATTTACATTTATTACAATGTAAATTATGACTTTTTTAGTTACATTTTTTATTTTTCACTCGAATGTTTTTATATCTGTCTTATAATATTTGTTATTAATATAACAAGTCTCGTTATGCACTTCCAAACGGAAAGTGAAAAAGTGAAACGAAGTTGTTACGCTGACGCCTGAACGGAAAAGATAGAAAAATCGGTACCGCGCTCAACGTGTTAAACAATTAATATAGGGGATTCTATTGAACAATCGAAAAAGTATTGAGCATTAACATTTACGATCTTTTATAACAAACAGTTTCGTTAATATTAAAACGGTTATCTATCGCGAATAAGATATAATTAATATAATCGATATTTTATTCGTCAGTGGTCGTGAAGAGTTTATCAACCTATTTACGTGATTAAACCTCGTCTATTTTTGTTTTGTTTTTGCATGCTAACAATAATTGAAAAAATTGTCACTAATTGGCAAATAATCTGTTCATAATGTTCAATTAATCCTATATTATAGTTATTTATTACACACACGCACACACGATAGTTCTTCTGAAATTACCACTTTGATTTTTGTCATTATCATCAGTTGTATTGAAAAAATTTGGAATGCATATTAAACGGTTCCAAAGATGAATTTTTTGACGTAAGATTTTTTATGAGTAGACGCATCAAGAATTTATGCTAGTCAATTTTGATTTTTTAAATGGATGCAAATATCTTTTTTAGTGCACTGTGCGATACAGTTCATCATTCTCTATGAAAAATTCATAAACCATTTACAACGAAAGATGGCACACAATCACTTGACCTCCAATGGATTCTTAGTGGTATTTAAATTGAAATACCTCTTTATAAGTAATGATTTTTCGCCATAAATGGTTTATCGTTTTCTTGTAGAGAATGAATCTAATGGTGCATTAAAAAATGAGAGTAATCTTTCATAACTTCTTGACACGTCCACCCACAAGAAACTAATAACGTTATAATGTGCGCTCACGGAGCTATTTAATTTGCCTATAAACTTTTTTTTCACTGACGATAGTAATGAAGATCAAAGTGGTAATTTAAGAAAGACAACCTTGTATAAATTATATAATAAATTATACACGATTAAAAATGAAGCGCTGTATGAAATTCGGAACTAATAGACTTTTAATAGAGCACTTTGTATCTAAATTTCTAAGTTGAAATAAGTTTAACATCGACGAGATTCACGTCGATTTATAATGTCTAATATTCGAGTAAATAAATATTCGTTTGAACTAATATTTAATCGAATCAATAAATATAAATGTCGTTAAGTAATTTTGTTGCATTGCTGCATTGCTCGACAAATAACATTTGATTAGAACTGTAGGTGGATTGTTTTGGATAAAATTACATTTAATATTAAATTTTGTTTAGTGACGAGGTACGGGAGAAAATGAAAAGTCGATATTTAAGTAATCCTGACTACAACTTTGAAAAAGTAAATCGTGCTAGCATGGCCTGCGGTCCTATGGTAAAATGGGCTACTGCACAGGTAATGGTTTTATTCTATGGGACGTTAAAAGTATTTTAAATAGTTTAATACAAAAAAAAGATGTTCTTTAGATTGAGTACGCAGATATGTTAAAACGAGTCGAACCATTACGCGAGGAACTTTATTCGCTCGAGAGGCAAGCAGAGACGAATAAATTGAAAGGAGAAGAAGTGAAGAATTTAATTACTCAACTTGAGCAAAGTATAGCGTCGTACAAAGAAGAATATGCTCAACTTATATCGCAAGCACAAGCCATCAAAGCCGATTTGGAAAGCGTTCAAGCCAAAGTGGACCGATCTATTGCTTTGTTAAAATCATTGGTTATCGAAAGGGAAAGATGGGAAGCAACGAGCGAAACATTCAAAAGTCAAATGTCTACTATAATCGGGGATGTTCTATTATCATCCGCTTTCCTAGCTTACGCTGGATATTTCGATCAGCACGTAAGTTATCTTTGATACTTTTTAAAATTCAATAAACCTCATTTACGTTATCTTCTTGGAATAATATTTTATAACAATAAAGCATAATACTTTTATGTTTCGTATTATGGAGTCTGATTAAAAACTACTTGTCATAATTCTATATATTTGAATTCTAATTCATCGCATTGCTTTCTTCCCTTACAGTATCGGCAGAACTTATTTACTACATGGTGTCAACATCTCCAGCATGCTAATTTACAATTTAGATCCGACATTGCAAGAACGGAATACTTGTCAAATCCTGACGAACGTTTAAGATGGCAAGCTAACGCACTACCAACGGATGATCTTTGTACGGAGAATGCGATAATGCTAAAACGATTCAATAGATATCCATTGATCATCGATCCATCCGGGCAAGCTACAGAATTTATAATGAATGAATTTAAAGATAGGAAGATTACGAAGACCAGCTTCTTAGACGACTCTTTCAGGAAAAATTTAGAAAGCGCATTACGGTTTGGAAACCCACTATTGGTACAAGACGTAGAAAATTATGATCCGGTATTAAATCCGGTCTTAAATAGAGAACTTAGGAGAACAGGTGGACGTGTATTGATCACACTCGGTGATCAGGACATCGATCTTTCGCCATCATTCGTAATATTTTTATCCACCAGAGATCCCACGGTGGAATTCCCTCCAGATATATGTTCTCGGGTGACATTTGTTAATTTCACCGTTACTAGAAGCTCTTTACAAAGCCAATGCCTAAATCAAGTTCTTAAAGCTGAGCGTCCTGACATCGACGAGAAGAGATCCGATTTATTGAAACTTCAAGGGGAGTTCCACTTGAGATTGAGACAACTTGAGAAGTCTTTGTTGCAGGCATTAAACGACGCGAAGGGCAAAATTTTGGACGATGATTCAGTGATTACGACTCTAGAAACTTTGAAACAGGAAGCTGCAGACATTAGTAAGAAAGTAGAGGAAACGGATAAAGTTATAGCAGAAATTGAAACAGTTTCGCAGCAGTATATGCCTTTGTCGCAAGCATGTTCAAACATGTACTTTACAATGGATAGTCTCAATCAAATACATTTCTTATACCAATACTCTTTAAAAATGTTTTTAGATATCTTTACGTCTGTCTTATCACAGAATCCAAAGCTAACGGGCATTGCCGATCATACGCAAAGATTATCGCTTATTACGAGCGATTTATTCTCAGTCTGCTACGAACGAGTTGCTCGAGGAATGTTACATACAGACAGATTAACGTTTGCTTTGCTTCTCTGTCGAATTCATCTAAAGGGAATAGCTACCGAATCTGCTTACGATAGTGAATTTACATACTTCCTAAGAGGAAAAGAAGGCGTCTTAAACGTACGCGCACCCCCTGTACCTTATCTAAGCTCGGAACAGCAAGAAGCCATGATGCGCTTAAGTATACGTCTTCCAGCCTTTAAGAAACTCGCTGAAAAAATCCAAGAAAATACTGAATTTGGCGCGTGGTTGCAATCTCCGACTCCTGAGAATTGTGTTCCAAAAGTGTGGGAAGAAGAGAAGCCTTTGACACCCACAGGAACAGCAATGTATCAATTATTGATAATACAAGCTTTCCGGCCAGATCGAGTGATCGCAGCTGCGTCCTTGGTCGTCATTTCTGCTCTTGGAGAATCGTTCATGGCAGCGGCAGAGGCTGAGCTCGATTTCGCTTCGGTAGTGGAGAATCAATTGAAAGCGGCAGTACCAGCCTTACTTTGTTCTGTGCCAGGTTTCGATGCTTCTAGTAGAGTCGATGACTTAGCGGCAGAACTTGGTAAACAAATAGCTAGTATCGCTATTGGATCTGCAGAAGGTTTCAATCAGGCCGACAGAGCTATCAACATGGCTGTTAAAGCTGGAAGATGGGTACTATTGAAGAACGTACATCTAGCGCCGCAATGGCTGGTCCAATTAGAGAAGAAACTGCACAGTCTACAACCTCATACTAACTTTAGACTGTTTCTAACAATGGAGATTAATCCTAAAGTACCAGTGAATCTGCTCAGAGCTGGTAGGATCTTCGTGTTCGAGCCACCGCCCGGCATAAGAGCGAACCTCTTGCGAACTTTCAGTACCGTGCCAGCGTCTCGCATGATGAAGGCACCGAATGAAAGGGCACGACTTTACTTCCTTTTAGCTTGGTTCCATGCCATCGTGCAAGAACGTCTGCGCTATGCACCGCTGGGATGGGCTAAGCACTACGAGTTCAACGAAAGCGATCTAAGGGTTGCTTGCGATACGCTGGATACTTGGATCGAGACTACCGCTATGGGCAGAACGAACTTGCCTCCGGAGAAAGTACCGTGGGACGCATTAGTAACGCTCCTTTCTCAATGTATTTACGGCGGTAAAATCGATAATGATTTCGATCAACGACTCTTGGCATCCTTCTTACGTAAATTATTTACTCCTCGATCTTTCGAGGGAGATTTTGCTTTAGTCGCTAATGTGGACGGAACGCAAGGCAGTCCAAGACATATAACGATGCCCGATGGTACTAGACGGGATCATTTCCTCAAATGGATAGAATCACTGTCGGACAGACAAACACCTTCTTGGCTTGGCTTGCCAAACAATGCTGAAAAGGTACTTCTTACCACAAGAGGAACCGATTTGGTATCGAAGCTTCTCAAGATGCAACAGCTTGAAGACGAAGACGAACTCGCGTATTCCAGTGATGAATCGTTAGATACTCCTAGAGAAGCGGAAGCGGACGGAAGACCGTCTTGGATGAGAACGTTGCATAATTCGGCATCAACGTGGTTACAATTGCTTCCAAAGAATTTACCTACTTTGAAGAGAACCGTAGAAAATATAAAAGACCCACTATACAGATATTTTGAAAGGGAAGTTACCAGCGGGTCCAAATTATTGCAAGACGTTATCAATGATCTAGAAGATATTGTACTAATCTGTCAGGTAGGAAAATTCGTAAAATGTTTTTAAGAAAATGAGATTAATAAATTTTTTCTACGCACAATAGGGCGAAAAGAAACAGACTAACTATCACAGGACGATGCTATCGGAATTGGTAAAAGGAATTTTACCCGCTGGATGGAGAAGATATACCGTACCCAGGGGATGTACAGTGATACAGTGGATCACGGATTTCAGTCATAGGGTTTCTCAATTGCAGGAAGTATCGCGATTAGTTTCACAGGGAGGAGCCAAAGAAATCAAGGTTTTTACATTTCACAACTCTTAACTATAATTACGTTGTGTTAAAATGTCATCATCATTAATAGAATCATCGTATAAATACTGCGGTTTTTTTTCAATTAAATCGACTAAAAGTCGGTGGGAGAAAGGATAAACTATCTGCATCAACTTGCTATAAAAGCAGAAGTAAATTTACCTTGTTCTTATTCTTAGTGCAAGTTTTGAAGAGTGCATTATTATGGGAAATAATTATGAAATTCATTATTATGAAAACCGCATTATTTATGAGAATACAATCGTATAATATTATGTTTCATTATTATTATCGATCGATGATTGACCGATACAATTTCTGCAGAGTTTTCCTGTGTGGCTCGGTGGCCTATTGAATCCAGAAGCTTACATAACTGCGACACGGCAGTGTATCGCCCAAGTGAACAGTTGGTCTTTGGAAGAATTGCAATTAGACGTGACCATTGGGGATGGCGACAACATAGCGACGGACGATTGTTCTTTCGCTGTGACCGGATTGAAATTACAAGGGGCGCAATGCAGAGATAATCAGTTGTATCTTACCTCGACTATTATGACCGATTTACCCGTGACCATGTTAAGATGGATTCGATCTTCTAGCGAGGAAGTAAAGAAAGGCAAATTATCTTTACCTGTTTATCTAAATAGTACTCGTACGGAATTACTTTTTACGGTCGACTTAAATATCGCTCCTAGTCAAGACCCACACAGCTTCTATGAAAGAGGCGTGGCTGTTTTAACATCCACTGCTTTGAATTAAATTTATTTAGTCGATGTTGAACAGATTTAATTGCTTTACGAAGCCGCGTTTTCGATTAAACATTAATTATGACAATTACAACGTTACAAAAGTAACGAGAGATGATAATAATAATTTTATAACATTCTAATGAAATTCGTATAAAGCAATGCAAATGAATTTATTTTAATTTTGCAAAAATTGGTGCATAAAACTATTTCACATGTTTAAGCGTAGAACTTATAGTGTATAAAAAGCAACATGTAGTACGTTTAAGAAGTTTGAAATATGTTTATAAGAATAAGCATTAGAATGAAAGGTTGTAATATATATTTTATTTAATTTTATATACGTTTTGATTTACAAAACTGCTTTCTGTAACAAAGTTACATTGCGTTTAGAATGTGAGTATTAAAATACGATACAATGTCTATAATGATAATCGAGTGGCATCTAATAAAGTATGCATAAAGTATATACACGTACATATACATACATGTCTAATATACATGTTGTATATATGCATACATGTATACATATGTATAAACATCAACTATGAATTACAAAAAGAAGTTTCACTTGTTTATTTATTTAATTAATATAATATAAGCGTTTTATTTAAGGTTTAAGATATCTTATCAATGTTTTCATATTCCTTTACTATATTGCAGCGGTATTTGCCTTTAAATAAATTTTGAGTTTTTTATTAATCCGATGTTATCTTAAATTATCCGATATGTTTTTAAGAGGAGCACGTAAAAATTACGTAGTTTACGAAAACATATAAATTAATTATAGTCCACAACTTCAGGCATAATAATTACAATCACTTCTTAATAAGCTAGTATTATATTTATGATGGTACATAACTACAAAGTTAGATAGTTAAAAATGTCTAAAAAAATTCTAAATCCTTGCTTCGTGATTCTTAATTTAAAAAAAAAAGATTGCCTTTACATAACCATATTTATATCAATTACAAACTATGTAACACAACTTATCTCGCTTCAACGAGAATATATAATACAGGCTCAGTATATTGGACGGACTATACATATATAAAATCAAGTAGATTTTACGGACATTTAAAGAGACACTTAGTAATTTGTCCGTAACTTAAATTAAGACATAAAATGCTTTTTTATATTTACATTTTAAAGTCTTATGAGAATACTTACGCTATATTAAATAAAAATGTGGTTAACACACTTTCGATCGAAAGAAAGGCGGTCTTAATCAAAGTAAGAAATTCGAAATATATCATAGTTCAGTGTTTCTGAACACATACGTATACATTTTCAAAAGCTTTGATAAAAAGAAGTAGATTGGGTTCTACAAATATGCGAAAATTCCTGCTCCTAAATCAATATGTATAAAAATGATCTAAATATCATGAAGATTTGTGAACAGTTTAAACGATATAGCGTACAAAATCACTTATTGGCAGTACTAACTAGTTTTTGTAGCCTCCATTTTTTTATATCATTAATATTAGACCCTAAACTTTTATTAGATTACGAAAAAACTGCTTGGACGTTTGTGGAATTATCGTACAGTCGTGTAAGTTCCTTATAAAAGAATTTCATATCAGTTTCGGGTTTAAGAATCACAGCGATTGGTTATTAAATATTACGTAGCTCATTGTCGTAACGATCGTTAAAAAATATTCCGTTCAATCCGAATAAAAACATTGCTTTTCCATGAGAATACTTCAAAACATATTGCCAAAAATTCTCGTCGACCTATCAAATCGGTCGAAGTCTGTCACCGTGTAAGACTATCGATAGCGAAGTTTCCAAATATATTCATTAACAATTTGTTATATCTCAATGGTACAATAGAAATTTTAACGATCCGAATACGTACTGAACTACTCTATTGATCCCTATAATTCTCTCCATGTTGACAGCTGCATCTTGTTAAAGATATCTACTCCTAACGTACGAGTTTTTCCTAGTGTTAAGGGGACCAGGATCTCCGCCATTATTTCAGATGATCTACTTTAAATTAGTCTGTATCCAGATGCAGTGGAAGAAACATCTTTGTGAGATATGGGAAGAGGTGGTAAAAAATGATGGAAATTATATTTTGAGCAATTTTAATAAAGATGAATGTTATACTACAAAATAAAGGTTTGCTTCCTGGTCCACCTAATATTAGGCGCATTATCGTGGAGATATTACCCACGTAAAATGTGTTAAGAACATGAAACAATTCTTGAAAAAATTTAACACGTTTCGTACGGATGACGATATTTTCGTTATTTCTATCCCATATCTTCGAATGATTATAATTGTCGTCATTTAGCCGCATCATTTCAAACATTGAAATAACATTTACGGATTTAGTAAACATTTTTTACTTATCTTTTGTTACTTATTACGAATAGTTATAATATCATTTTTGATTACGTGAAGTGATTTTATTAACACTTTGCACTCGAGAACATTTTTCGAACAAATGACGAAGTATTTAGAGCTAGTTTAAAATGATTTCACACACTAGTTAACGTGCGAAACTACTATATATCTTGTATCTCGAAAGAGAAAAATTGTTCTATATTTCTATTTTGTAGGGTATTTTATAAAATAACTGTCAAGATGCATCCTTGGCTTGTCGGAGTAAATATTACGGTAATAATTTGTCGCAAATTTTCTATTACGTTTATTTTCTTGAGAGTAAACTTTATAATATTTTTTTTGATTGTGTTAAAATGATGAAGTTTCTCATGAAAACAAGATTTTGGATCGAGTACAACGGCCCTGTTATAACTTTTTTCGTAATGCGAAAATCAAAATTCCATTTCAACCATTTTGCAAAAAGTGCAAATGTATATAATGTTTTTATTAAAAAATATTTAATAAAATTTATGAACATTTGAATAGGAAATTAATTTAAAAAAATCTATTTTTAATAAATTATTTAAACAAACGAATATTCTAAAGAATAATTTATACCACCGAATTCGACAAAAAAAAATACTAATTACAGTAATTTATACAAATCTATCTCTAATACTTGTGCGTATGTGTGTGTCATGATATTTAACAAAATAAACCTTCACCCTAACTTTAGGAGTGGTTTCTACTCCTTAAACACGAAGATTCCCAGATCAAACAAAATACGCGCGCGCGTGTGTCAAATATTTGTATAAAAACTACATTGTATATAAATTTCATCAAAATCGCTGAATGAATCAAATAGAAACGAATGTTGCTGTCCGAGCGGCACCTCTCGAGTGCAAAAGGTTATTAAACCTTTCTATTTAAATATCTCAGTACGCAACGTGTTAAAAAAGGCACTCGTTGAACGTATATCTCTAGCTAGGCCGGAAAAACTTGACAAAGCACACCGCTTTATGACGATTCGTTTAAGATAGCTCACATTCAGCGAGTGTCCGTTACGCCGATAACATCGCCATATTATTCGTATAAAGGGCCCAGTCTATATCACCGAAACGGAAGTCTCCATTTCGTTCGCAGTCTTGTTGTCATCGTTATTCTCGCTTATTCGTTCATCGGGGACTAGAGACAGATCCTTAGGCAGGATCAATGAATCTTGACCAATCGGCGCAGCGGCCTCGACTAGATTCTCAACGGATACCGCTGCCGTTGACTCCTCACGGCAAAAGCTTCTACGCAAGGATTGTTGGGTCCGCGCGGTGCCTCTCCTGATGCTGCTACGCAGTAAATTTGCAACATCAGCTGCTGTGAGGTTCGCGCTAACGGAAGAAGGATTCGCGGACGATCTTTGAGCTCTGTCGAGCGTCGAGTGCGTGCGTTCTATCGTGCATCTATCTACGACGCCGATTCTCGTCATCCTGTCGATCGTGTTCGACCTGTGTCTCGTGTCGTTGCAATCGGGCCCGATATTCGTGATGACGTCCGGTCTTGGGTCCGTAACATGAATCGCGACGTTTTGCAATCTGGTGCTCTGATTCATTTCCACCAGGACGGTAGCGTAATCGGGTGGCGGTGGTTGCAAAGCTGGCCTTTGCCTAGGCGCGCTACTTTCACCAAGCACATTGGCTATTCTTCTCACGCTTCGTCTAAAGCTTTGTCGCAACATTTTTGCTATTCTCACGCCAGTGGCGGTGGTATAACTGGGTGGTGGCGTGTACTTGGGCGGAGGGTCTTCGAAAGGTATATCTGTGGTCGCAGGTAATATGCCATTCCCGTGAATGCTGGTGTTAGACTCGTTTCCGATCTGCATCTGAACCTCCCGGGGATCTTCCGGGTCCAAGGATGGACGATAGAGGAGTTGGATTCTCTGTTAAATGAATGCGAGATCAAATAAGTAGTTGCGATGGTTTAAATAAACGAAAATAGGGTGAGAGGCAAGTTAAGAGACTCGTGACGAGTCTTTGCGTGATCGTATTAACAGTAAACCTACCCACATTTTATATGTACTTATTCTAATCATGACCGGTTCAAAGATCAGTCTCTAAAAAGTTATATCTTTTACAATTGAACGCGGCTGAGAATTAATTTGGTATAAAATTAAATAAGAAATGAAACGATTTTCACAAATCGATACAAATTTATTTCCTTTTCCTATTTTAATTGTAAAAATGAAAGGGGAAAAATTCATATAGGAAATTCCAAGTTTAAAAACGGTCGTTTGACCGGTCGTTGGTAGGTTTAGCGTTAAAGAAACTACTAGCATGCACTATGTTGTATGCAAGCATATCTGGCACTTACTCCGTTACACTGATCGCAGTGTCTTACATTCGTTTCCATTGGGCCGTTCTAACGTTAGCACAGAACAAAAGAGAAAAAGTTTTGCAGATTGAAAGAAATTGATTCCTTTAGTATACATTGTTTTGACGTTAGGAAAGTATAGAGTTTGTTAACACTTTGACATTCGCGCCATTCAGAAAAATTACCGCCGGCATATACGGACGGAAACTACTCGCTACCACTACTTCGAAAATCTTGTTACAAATTAAAGGCATGCTATTGACATGTTGTTGTAAATTTATATACAATAGTTGACTTTGTGGATTTATGTACACGTGAGTACGGTCGATAATCGCTCGCAAATGAACTCAAATATACGTCAGCCCGAACGTCAAAGTATTAAGATCTTATAGATAACGTAATTATTGTTTGCTTACATCGAAGATGTCAGGCGGGCCATTATTTAAATATCGACAAGTTTGTATAATGGCTACCGCCGGGATCATCAGTATCGGTATCAATTGAATTGTTGCACCCAGTTGCCTTGCCCATAGACTCCAATATTCTCTGTTTGCACGACGATAAGAATAAAGTTCTCGAAATCTGCCGTTCTTAAATACCGTTATACTGAGTACCTGTTAACACACATCATATAATTGATAATCACGTAGCTGTCTTCACGCCCATGCAAAGTCTTACGTTATTTACCATTAAGGTAACGGGCAGAATGACGTTCCACGTGAAAGATAAGAGAGGTCCGGCCCAGTGTCTAAGACATCGTCCTGTCGGTGGAAATAATTCCGCGACTACAGCTTCACCGGAATGAGGCCGGCCACGAACCGCAAATACAGCTCCGACTTGTACTAAATATAAGACCATTATCCACCATGCACCACCGATTGTATAATCCAGATAATATATAACGTAAATGCCTAGCTGCAAAGAAAAAAAGAATTAAAAATTATGCGATAGAAAATACAATAAATTCATCAATTTCATAAATAGCAAATTTCATCGAATTACGATCATCTTCTATCTATTGGGTTTTCTGGAAATTCTCCTTAGATTTCCGATAGATTGTGCTAATCACTGTTTTTTTTTTATTAGCTGTTCAGGAAATCTCCAGTGATAAAAAATGAGAATGATTGATAAGAGCAACACAACGCCCTTACAATGATCAATGCAATTTATCGGAATATATATATATATAT
>JAITYT010000151.1:1417967-1436098 GCA_025433975.1 Liostenogaster flavolineata
AAGTTATCGAATAAAATAAAAAATATATAAACGATCGAACTTAGTTTTTTTGTGTAAAAAATTGAATCTTATTTCACGCTATAAAAAAATGAAATTACTTTCTTGTCAATTCAGTAGTTTGATGTCGATCTCGAGGAGCGAAGAAATAATTAGAAGGAAAGAGAGAGTGCTTCTATTTCGTGTTGTTTTAAGGAGTTACATGGGTTTCGAGGGTTAAAAAAAACATATTTTCTCTAATTATATATATATATATATATATATAGATTGAACGAAGGATTTTAAAAAAATTGAAATTTGTATTTTTGGCAGAGTTGTTTTGCCACGTGTTTACACCATGTATTACCTTGTAAAATAAATTGTGATAAAAAAATGTTCGTTCAATCACTAGTCAATTCTATTTAGAAGAAGTGTGCAAAATTTCAATAAGATCGGTGCATTAGTTTTTGAGAAGTTGTGTCTACCAATTTCAAAAATAAAGTTTTAAGAAAAAAGTGGTAAAAGTTAAATCTCTCGGCCGGTCGAGCTTAATGAAAAGAATTTCCAAAGGCTCTCTCTTCTAGAGTTTTACTTCGATTTATTTGAAATTTCGGGGAAATATTCTTGACATGTTGTACTATTAGATAAAAAATAAAAATAAAAAGAAAATAAATTTGTTGAAACTTCCAAACCCATATAACGCGAAACTTAATAACGTGAAGAAGCCAACAAGGTTTCGTTTCTAAAGATCTTCCGATGATCCGTCACTGGATTATTTGTGCATATATTTACGTACATGGATATACACTTGTGAACATACGAAACAGTGTGTAAGCATGGGCTTCCATTGAAGGTGGACAAAAGAAAGAGGAAGGGGGAGAAAAAAGAACACACAGTAATTATTCCAGCGTAAAATTCGACAAAGGTACAGTGCGATTCGTCGTTTGCAACTGTACAAACGATGCGTCACGCTATGCATCTTTTCTAGGCTGTGTCTATTTTTAAGAATGTGTATGTGTGTGTTACATAGCACGAGTTCTCTTTCCTTATCTATTTAACTCTATTCTTTCGAATAGAAACAATCGACATTTCGTAAGGGCCAAGACTTTGTTTAACTTGGGAAAATTGTTGAGAGTCACAAAGTGACCCGACATAAGCGGACTTGGTGCCTGCTAGGCTAGGAAAGGGTGATCGTATCGACGATGGCGACTTCACCCGGGTAATAATCAATATGGACAAACGTTGCCACTGCGGTCAAGCTTCGTACGTGGTTGAACTTTATACTTTGCAAGATCGTCGAAAATCTTCCCACGATTTACCACAACGTACCCAACGTAAACAACTTTCGATAAACATATAGATATGTGCAGTTGTACAAGTACATATTGCGAAAACCAAGGCGCGTATCGTTCGTTCCGTGTTTTCTTTTCGAAAAACAACGAGCTTCGCAACGACTTCTGAAACTCGATTGGCCTAAGCGAATCGACAAAACGACAGCAATGTCAATTTCTCGAGCTACAGCGCGGTTTTTCTTGGTGACACTTCGCTCGATCTAGATGGCTTTCTGAAATTATACCATTACTAGTTCCTCGTCGATCGCCTAACCGAACATATTACGGAATAAAACTCGTAACTACGTCACATGTTTTGCGTAATGAAGCGAGACGAAGTACCAAAGCGACGTTATGGTATGCATTTTATCATTATCTTTGTTCCAGAAGGAAGCCGAGTCCAGTCAAGAATACCGATGATCGATGTAGTTTCCAGGTGCTGATACACTTGAGCAACTATTTGAAAGCCTGCTGACTACTATTCGTTGCTTCTCTTACCCCTTTTGAACATCCAGTGATTGCAGGTGAATTAATTATTAATAATAATATTAAATAACAATAAATTAATAATTAATTGATAATAATGGTAATAACGTAATTTCGTCTGATATTCTTTAAAACATGAGGTAAGTCTACGTCATGATCTTCGCATTGGTACCTCGTTTCCGGTCTTTTGTCATACTTACTGTATAGAACGCACCTGTTTTCTCTTAACTTACCTTGTTTTATCTTTATTTATTATTATTAATATTTTATATATATATATATAATCAACATTTACATAATGCATACTTATGTACTATACAAATGTGCAACATTAAAAGTTTAAATATCCGATAGGTTATAAATTTGGCACATTTTGAACATTTTTTTATATACTTTTCCACTTTTTACTTACGAAGACGAAGGAACTAAAACGATCTTCACTGTCCTAAAACTCACTGATATTTGACATATTTTACGATTCCGCTACGGTGAAGCTGGGCTACCTCTACATCATCACTGAACCAAACTCTGTGCTACGAGTGTACATTTTTCAATCTGTTTTTTTTCCACGAAATAAAACAAAAAAAAATGAAATCCTCGGTTAAATACCGACGGTAAAGTGCAAATTGGATTTTTAATACGCGATCAATCCAATACGGGTCGAAGAATTAAATGCACCAATGAAATATACGGCAGAATTTTGTGCTGGATATATCCGATGCTTTTTCATAGAAGGTGTCTTTTGGATGTCGAAAATATCCAGTACTCGTTCGTAAAAATCACCGCGTAGACGCCGGATATATCCGACGCTCTTGTACGTAATAAAAGGGTTGTTTTCGTTGCAACTGAATCCTCGATAATGTTTTCAATGATCAATGATCTTTGATTGAACAGAAGGAAGCAAAATGAGGAAATTCGAAAGAGCGAACGTAAGAGAAAAAAGGAGAAAAAACAAATCAAATTTCGGGTAACGTTTCCTACAAAATGACGACACACCTCGTGAATTCGTTCATGGTGAAATAATACCTCCTACTTTCGCGATATAAACTTCTTAGCGCATTGCCTCGCCCAGGAGCGTCGACCGATCGTTGTCAAGCAAAGAGGAAACCAAAGCACGAGTCGTGTCAAGCACGGATGAACAGCCAGCAACAATCGTCTGGTTAATTTCATTCGTGCTTCCGGCAAGTATGGCAAAACTAGACTCACAATAAGGCCATTAAAAATTCGACTTTTTGTTTGAGATGTAATAATAATAATATTATTATTATTCTTGTTGCTTTTATTATCATTGCCTGACATTTGGAACTCAAAAGTTGATCATAGCATCGATACAAACGTGCCATTTTTCTTCATCCTAAGCTAACTTGATCGGAGGTCTTCCGTCTCTATCGTTTTTAAGTCTATTTTAATCATATCCTCCTACCTTCCTCTAGATGTATCTAGTGATAAATATAAAAGTTGATTTTCGTTTTCTAGCTACGTGTCTTAACATTTTAACGATGGATAACATCATTCGACGTCGACTAAATTTATGTAACCAAATTGACTCATTTTTGACTTTGTAGGTAGGTTTTGTTTGTTTTAAACATTGAGGAAACTAAAATATAATTTTTCGCTAAGCAAATTATATTTCGCTAAAATATAATTTGGCTAAGTCATCGATCCTAATTTTTAACACACGCAATTGTTGTGAGGATATCAACAGTTGTTTGTAACGTACGTGTGATGGAATTGGCATTATTTGATAAGCCTAGTCAAAGTAGTTACGTAAAGTGTAGCTAGCGATTTGGATTAATTTCGTTTCTTCGTATCTAATTTATAAATGATATATAAAAATCACTTTGCAAGTTGCAAACAAGTACGAAGAATTTACAATGACGACGACGGTCAGATTTCAATCGATACGAATCTTTCTTCGTATACTTCGAATTATATACCACGACACGCGTAGGATGGCAGGATTAACATTAACTTTATCTTGAAACTAGGATCAATCGTGAAGAGATGTTGCTAATCATAAAGACGCAAACTGCGCCGAAATCTAAGCTACAAGACGGACGGATAAACAGAAGAACGGACCATTGAGCGATTGATCATTGATCATTGATATTCAATCATTCAACATATATCCATTGCACTTTAAAGGCTCAGCTTTGCGTTTTGTCGACTCCACGTTTATCTTTTTATAACCACGAGAGAAAATTGATCTATAGAAAGCTAAAACAATTCGTAACGAATCTCTATTCTGTAGCCAAGAAACGTTTTTCTTGACTAACAATTAGCTTAGAATAGCTTCACCAAGCTAAGCAAGCGTAAGCAAGAGACGATTCCCAAAGATCACCCAAAAGACATAATGAAAACCATAATGCGAATCAACCGACCTTCTAGCGCCAGTCCGTTGTGGAGTGCCACCCACATTAGTGGTGGGACCAAAAGAACTTGAACAGGTAGTCGCTGCAGACATCGTTGCGTCGCTGATGTTCGTAGTGGTTGACGACGCCACACTGCTATTCTGGCCAGAGGACGACGACGTGGAGGACGGTGCTGGTACCACTACATGCGGTTGACAATTAGACGAAGTCGGAGACGATGAATTAGGCGTAGATACCGATGGCAAATTCACTGACGACGTCTGCAGTGGTGCTGGTGAAGACGATGTCGGTGATTGCGACGACGACGACGACAGCGAAGACAACGAAAATGGCGCGTCTCGTGTCGCAGGATTATCAGGAGCCACCATAGAGGAAGAACAACGCGAACGACTCGACGGTACACCAACGCCGTACTGTCTCGTGAAACGTCTAGGTGTCCCGACCCCGTGATTACCAGAGTTCCTCGCTGGTGCGCTCAGGGGCCTGGAAGACGAGCACGATCTCGTCCCGCTCCCAATCGACATGGACGAAGAGTTGGTTTGAGCAGCGAGTATCTCTGGTGCGATCAGCGCGATGTCTGGCAAGGAATTCGGCGCAGAGACGTTTGAAGCAGGATCGCTCGTGGGTTCTACTTGGGAAGTTCTTTGACGAGCTGAACTCTCTGGTAGCCGCAGGTGACGCAATCGCCTCATAGAGGCGCGTACCCACGATGACGACGTCGTCACAGCGTGATTCTCCCGATCGATCGCCTCGTTCGATGCGTTACGATGCATCGTGGCGTTCTCATTCTTCACTGTCCAGCGTGTCGCGCTGCTCTGAACGACGTTCTTGACGTTGGTGTCGGCAGCACTCAGCCTGACGGATCCACTTGGACATCCCAACGAACCGGTTGCCAAGGAGTTCCCCGTCACCACGACAGACATCGCTAGACTGAGCAGACTCGCCTCGTCCTGGCGCGAACTATCACCACCACCGCCACGTCTGCGCCCCACTGAGCTGTCTCTCGTCGTCCCCTCCAGCTCGAGAGTTTCATTGACCGAAGGATCGCCCTTGCGACCGGCTTGCCCTCCCGATTCCACTTCTTCCAGCCACGACCAATCCACTTCCGAACAATTCGAAGAGCATACGTCTTCGGGAGTCCTGATCACTGAGGATTCTTCTTCTTCCTTATCCACGTCATCGTCGTCGTCTGTTTGCTCCTCCTCTTCATCGTTTTCTTCGGCTTCCTCCCTGCAAACAGTGAATCTGATCTGAAGGTTTTTGCAATATATATGAATCGTCTATCGTTGGAAGAAGATAGCAACTTTTTTTTAATAACTATTTTTATCGCTTGCTTTTGTTCAAAATAGCTTTAAGCTTTCATCGCGTGAAAAGAATTACAGGGTTTGATATTAGTACTTTCTGCTAGCAGGTTTGTGGCTACTGATAAATTAAAAAGGATGTATTGTCGTCGTTATTATTGTTATTTATTTCACAATTTGTGGATGGCTTAACGGAACAGACATTTCTTCGGAAAATGAACAATAAGAAAAAGGGTGAACATTGAATAACTCTGTACGCGGGAAATTCTAAACGAAATATTGAAAACGGCCATTCGACCGAATTAGGGAAGATTCAGTCATTACCTGCGAAAAGGTACAAGTTTTTTTACAAAACTTGGATAATTTTGAAATTGGAGGTTTAGTAGTGCGATGTGGGATTCACGCTTCTTGCTTTTTATCCTTCCACCGGCTAATCGCTTCCGGTTAAACGATACCACGACAAACGACTGCCGCGACTCTACGGTATTGAGTCGAACAGCAGCGATAGAAAATCCTTTCTCCTGTTGTTCCACGTGATCCCCGTGAGCCCGGAAACCCTGCGTTTTCAAGCTTGCATTTCGCCGTCTCATTGTTACCACGAAACATGGAGCAAGCGCGCATGGTTTTCCCCTCAACGTGTTTAAAGTATCGCTTCGAGTTTGTCGGAAGTATAACCCTTGATAAAATTTTAATGCCCCATACTGTAGAAATTTGTTTATCTTAAGTAAATTAGATAAATAAAATATTGAAAAAAAAACAATTAAATAATACAAGAAGAAAATCTTTTCGATATCGTAGCTAAGTAGAAATTGCCAAAATATTCATCGTCTTGATGATCATCTTTTCGTTGTCTTGGCAAAAGGAAGACTTGTTCTTAAACTGTACAGGCAAGGTGACCGCGGTTCTAAAACATTTTTATAATGGCTTGCACGTTAATCTTATGGTTATGGCTCTTTGTCCCGAGGAATCACATCTTACGATAGTTTAATATTTACTACTCCGTAAGAATATTAGGTTGTTCGGAAAGTAATTTCGTTTTTTTTTTATGAAAATGGCGTTTCAAATGATCATGAACAGTCGAATTCGTAAATTAATTAGATCCTCTGTTGGGAAGAAACGAAATTACTTTCCAAATAACCTAATATTGTATTTTATAACAGTCACGGTGAGTTATCGTGATGTGGCACCCAAGAATGAGTAATTCAAAAAATACCGCGTTCTACAAAAAAATCGGCATTCTGACTAAAGCCTAATGTCTGTCGGCTAGTTTTAATCTAACAAGCATTTATTTTGTTTTTAGTTTACCACGAAGTTTAATTGCGTGATAGAGGCGAAATTAACCAAGAAGGTATTGATTTTAAATTGAATAACTTCGAGACGAAACGATAGATTTTAATTCTGCTATGTGCTATTGGCTGGTATATAGATATATATAGACTGCGTGTTCTAGACGTTTAATACCCAAAGATAAATCAAAACGAAACTTAAATCTGTTTCGTCGTTACTTTTTAAACACACTTTGTACATCTTGTCGCTTCTCTGCGATATATCGCAATGTTTCATATATTCTGTATGACGACGTGGTTGATGCGTTAAATGCCACGTAAATTTAGTGTTTTTACCTCAGGGTCGTTGTAACATTTACATTATCGCAAGCGTATAAATTGCGGTCATTGGTGACCATTAAGGCTTTACCGAGAAAATAAATAATTAACATCACAATAATCGAACGTGCCGTGTGCAGGTAACTACTCGATCACAATTTCGATGCAATTTGTAAAGTATTTTGACGTCTGCCACTATATCTTTGATGTTTGTAATAACGTTTTAATGCACTACACGCGACATTAAAGTCTTAAATTAAATTGCATTAAACTGCCCGGAAGTATTTAAAATTACAATGAAATTATTAGCTATAGTTGAAAAGAATGCCCAATAAACAAAATAAAATTCATGCATTTTTTAGAGACAGAGAAACCTAATTTTTACATCAATTTACCATAAGTTTTTAGAAGCTCGCACAACGATCTGCACGCATATATGAAACTTATGTTTTTAGCCGTCACATTTCTCAAAATGCTCGAGCAGTATGCGAATCGATAAACCCGTCGTCCTATTATCGCAGTAAATTATACTGTTCGTTCCAACAGATAACAAACGAATTAATTATAACTGTAACGTACGACCTTCTGAATATTTCAATATTGCATTCAAATATTAAATCGCCTGAGCAACTCAGGCATTATGCGATTATAGCAAGAAAAATACCAAAGATTTAATTTCTAAGAAACGAGAGTGACTATACCAAGTGATCTCAAGTACCAAAAAGATCAAGTTCAATTAACTGATTACTCACTCGTCTACGAAGTCGGATCGCCGCAGTACATCGCTGCTGTCCGATGCAAAGGGAACGCAACATTCCTCCAAGCTGACTGATTTCCTGCTGTTGACCCTAGAAAACGTCGAGTCCTCTTCCGTTCTGTCAATATTCCAGGATCCTCGCTGACGATGATCGTTCCTTCTACTCCTTCTGCTCCTTCTCCTTTTCTCATTTTCATCGATCGATCGTCTTTTCGTCTCCTGCTGTCCCTCGTCGTGACTATTACCACGATCCCGACGACATTTAACAGCACGGCGCTTAGTACGACTTACAGCGCCTATTGGGTCCAACCGATGCCACGAAACCTTCGAGTCCACCTGATTCGAAGTGACGAGCACAAAATCGTTCGCTGGCCCATTCTCTAGGTCCGCGTTGATGATGACATTACTGCTCTCGCGATTGGTCAACCTGGAACCACGCGAATCCTTGAGAATCCCCCGTACTTTTCGTTCGCCCTCGTCCTCCTCCTCGGCCTCGTGTTCAGCGAGGAAATCGAAGGCGTTGCTGATCGCTCTAGCCTCGTAGGTCTCCTCGTCGGTTTCATGCCTCTTGTAGCCCCGTTCCAGGCTGGATTCGGATCCGTGATCGACCGTGTCGCATAGATTTGAATTAGCTGCGCTCTGAGTCATCATCGGTTCCAGGTTCCTCGTGATGTCGCGCACGCGCTTTATCGTGTCGGATGAAACCACGTCGATCCTCTTTCGTATCGGCACGACCTGATCATGGCCTAAAGTCACCAGAATATTGCCGTTGTCGGTCGCGCTTGATGTCAGCTCGTGCTTCACGGTCAAAGACAGTTTCTGTTCCAACTTCGGCGGACACACATCCAACAAATGCTCCTGCTCCTCCGACGCCGTGTCCGTGTGTAACGAACGCCGTGGCACGCAAACCTCGCTGTTGTCGAGATCGATCAGGTCGCCGTCCTCGTTCGACTCCATCTTGGAACTCTGCTCGAACCCTGGAATCACGAAGAGACTTAGGTTTTTTATAGTTCACACATTAACGTCCGCGGAGAGAGAAACGAGAGAAGGAAGGCAAGTTTTGGTTCCAAATAAAAGTCTGTTTCAGTTCTAACTGTGATGATCGTGCCTGTAATCGCGAAGGTGGTTCGAGTCAAGCATCTAAACACGTATATGAACGCATCTGTTCATATCGGTACGTAACAACAGGATTGTATTTTGGGCGTATTTCTTTTAATAGGGGGGAAATTATGGGAGACCAGAATTTAGAACTATTGTTTTTCTAACGAGCATAGGAAAACATTTTTAATTAATGTCCGCCTGGAGGAACTCCTAGTATTCTTTAAAAAATTGATAAATATGCGTGATATACTTGAAGAGCATCACATTCATAAGTATATTGGTTCTTAGAATATATTAAAGAGGCCGAAAAGTAACGTATCAACATTGTGTAAATGATTTGTTTTAATTCGACGAAAAAATACGACATTGCTTTCCCCTAATATATTATACAATTTCGCTCATTCGTTCATTCGTTTACATAGTTTTCTTTTTATCTGATTATAAACTCTGAAGGAAAATGAGTCAAATCCCCCCGCTCCGTGAATCTTTCAAAGCCGACACCAAAAATGACGCCTTTTGTTGTCAAGGTGTTAGAGTACGTGATATAACATTACTTTTTATCGAGCATAAAAGAACTTCGTTATGAGTTTCGAAATATAGTTTCGAAAATAAGTTTTACTCGTTATCGACTATACGGAATCGCGCTACGACCGGGGAGCCACATAAACGCTCTTTCTGACTCACCAACGTTACGAAAAAATTGTAGAACGTTGCGAAAGATAAACGACATTGCGTTTAGCGTCCAGAAATCAGCTGTCGCGTGGTACTCGTGGATCAAAAGATACGGACCAAGAGTTCTCCAAATGCACGCGTGACGCGTGGCACATCGACGCTTGAGACTGATGAGAAAGATGTCTCCAGCACCAGATATCGAACGAATCGCGACAGAAAAGTACGGAACGCGACACGTCCACCTGTTCCGTCTCGTTTAGCGCGGGCATTTAGTAACGATTAGGAACGTTGTGTTAACGAGTTAATTTGCAGGAAGCAATTATCTTTGGATGAACATAGCGATTGCCAATAAGTTATCATCGGCGTTAATTATGATGACTGGACACGTAATCTTTCAAAACGGGAGTTTTCCACCTTTTTCCATTGGCCAGCTCTTCTAGGTCAAGGAATTCGTAGGCACCATTTCGATCAAGACTTCTTTGCGTCACCTCTGTTATAGGTTGTTAGAATACACGTCAAACGGTTGCCTATGATAAATTGTGAACAATTATATCTCAAATTTTCATAAAAACTAATCGTGTGAATACATGATTTATATACCCAAATGAAGTAGCCACCTATATAAAAATGTCAACTTCTCTAAGAAAGGAACATGGATAGATGGGTGGAACGAGTGAGTTGGATATAAGTATCAGCATAATAAAGATTTCCGAATACAAACATTTATAACTACTGGTAAATTGTTTATACCAATTATTTTCTGTACCAATCTGTATTTACAATGTTTTGTTGTTTATGTACAAAAATAGAAGAAAATTAATAAAATAGAGAACATAAACTAATAAAAATGCATTTTACAATCATTAGATCTGGACAAAAGTATTGGAACACACTTGAAAATTTTCATTTACACATACTAATTTACTAGTATATTGTTCTTCACTTGTTGAAACAAGCGAATGGTGTCCTAAGAGTCAGTTCAGTCATTGTTGTCTCAGTTCAGCATTTGATTAAGCAAGAACTAGAATTCCGATTAAATTTTTTTATGTCAAGGAAAGGAAAAGAAACTACACCGAAAGAAAGAAGCAGTATATTGAAACAATAGATAAACAAGGTAAATCTTATACAGAAATTGGAGGAATAGTAGAAAGAAGCCGATTTACAATTCGGGACATTATTAAAAGATTTGGGAATATATCAAATACCCATAATCACTTACGGAGCGATCGGTAATCTAAATTATCGGAAAGGGAAAAAATAAGAATATTAAATATAAAAGAAATAAAAGTATGAAAGAAAGAAAGAGGAGAGAGAGAGAAAGAGATGTCGCGTCTATTCGAACAACTCATGGCGTGTATGAACTAAATCGCAATCGTTCTCTGTACAGCAAGCAAACACTTTGTATTCTCACGATTTATCACTGGTCTGTCACGTTGTCTAGACCACTATTTTCAAGCGATCGAACGTCAAGAATTGCATCGTATTACCGCCACTTTCTTCTATTCCTTTCACTTCTTTACAACAGAGCTACAAACCCAAACTTTCGAAAAGATGCGTTGTAATACATGACAACTAAAATTTCTATCATCGGCAAATTCGTTTGATCCTCATTACTTCGATCATTTAAGTGAAAATTCCAACTTATTCTTGATATATGTTTTCTCGCGAAATTTTAGCTACCCTACTTTCTCGCATAATAAATCGCATAACTTCATTAAATAGTAATCGATTATTTACCATCTGTTAACACATACGCGCTTACAATTGCAACGCCTTTGTCGAATTGTACACGTGCACTCATGCGTGCTCGTGATCTTTCTCAATACTTATTTTTAAAGTTATCTTGGCTTTTGTATCAATATTCAATTTTTTAATGGACTTTTTTTATATTAAAGATGTATAAAAGCTGGCTATGGAAGAAAATTTCTTCGTGAGAACATATGGAACATTTCAAGAAAATGAAAAGTACAACATAATTAATGCTTCTTCTGTCCAGTAAATTACATAATTTAATAACGAAAACCTCTAATAATTACGATTAAAAATAACAGATTATCGCACGATTAGCTGATCCCCCAAATTATTAGAAAAAGTGCAAAGTGTTTGCAAAGTTACAACATTTTTTGTAAAACATTTCTCCGACGAAACTACGCAGTAATACAATGTCGCAAGATCGAGGAAACACCTCATACGATACGTAAAAACAGAACACAAATATGCATCGTGTTGACTCGCACGTTTGCGAAATTTTAGGTACTCGAGGCGTGCACCTGCGACTCATCAATCGATTCGTCCACGTATAATTCATGTAACACGTAAGTTGTAGCGACATAACGCGACAAAGAGGTAAAATGGAATGAATAGCAAAGCGACGAAAAAAAAAGAAAAGTAAGCAAGAGTAAAATCAATCTAAAGTATGCCAAATCGAAACATTATAAAAGCGAAAAAGATCCTCGATAAGCGAAACTTATTTTATTAATAATTGTTAAAAATTTCGTTAGAAAGTCGTCCAAGTCAATACGCTGACTTATAAGAAATACAAGTTACTTATACTTGTGTTTCAATCTGTACTTACGAATAGTCTTTTTTGTATATATATTTTGAATATTAATTATGACAAAATCCTTTGATAAGTTTTTATACGAAATACGTTATATAAATTATTTTAACTATAAATAATTTATTATTATTTAACTATTTGTTTATCGATTTTTTTGAATCATAAGGGAAACATAAGATACAAAATCGACGCAAGTCGGTAATTTGTATAAATCGTTTATTTCAAAAGTGGCATAAGTCACAATTTCACGATAATAAAAAATGAAAATTCGTTGATGCCCGTGCGAAGTTATTTATACTTGAACAAATACGGGTAACTGAGATAACAAATACGAGTAAATCTAATCTACCTTAATTATTCCATGTTCCTTAATATCTTAGCTTTGGCAACTAACCGTCAGCGCATATTGAAATGAAATACACGAAAAAGCACCTTTTTTAAAAAAAATACCTCAAGTATGGGTGACATGTCAGTCGATGCGCTAAAATGCAGAGCTTCGACCATCTCGATTTAAAAACGAAGCGGCTTGCGCCACTTTTAAAGTATGTGAACCACGAAACGTTTATAAAAACGTTACCTCATTATTCCTCGTCACTTACGCCACTTGCGAGCTAAATCACCAAATGTTTATAAAATCGTCACTTCATTATTTCTCGTTGAAGGATATCCACATGTTCAAACTCGGATTCTCTAACATCTCGATTCAAAAATAAAGCGACTTACGCCACTTTCAAACCAAACCATAAAATATTTAAATAATCGTCACTTCGCTATTCCTGGCTGATGGAAGTCAACGTGTTCAAATGCAGATTTCCTGGCATGTCGATTTAAAAACGAAGCAACTTACGGCACATTCAAACCAAACCATAAAACGCGTATGAAGTCGTTACCTCGTTATTCCTCGTCGATGAAACCCGCCGGCGACGTCCAGGCCGTTGTCGCTATCTGCACCGATGGCCACGGGCCAGTAGAACTGCCGCTGCCTTTAGCCGACCCTATTTCTTCTTCTTTGTTCACCATCCAAGAAAGATCCGTTCGAGGAACCTCATCTATCCTTTAGCTCCGTTCGATCAACGACGAGCCAACCGAATTACCACCGTTCGCTAACGCGTATCAACGACGACTGCTCTATCGTATCCAGACTGGATTACGGCCATTCCACTCGCTCGTGACCTCGCTCGATTCTTCGTAACGTGCATCAATGATGATATGCTGCGCGTGTTCGAGCGCCTCTTCTCTTTCTACTTCCTACAACCTTCCTTTCTTTCTTCCTCTTCTTGCTTTTCGTCTCCCACTCGATCGCCACGTCTTTGGCTACACACAGCGTTGAAATCGCTAAGTCCGCCAGCAAATAGAGGATCGTTGAACGTCGAAACTTGACCGGAGACGATCACCTGTACCGTTTATTTGCTCTTCGAGTCCTCTGTCCTTTCGTACGATTCAGGTCGGTGACTCGGTGTCTTCTGATAGGCGAGTCGCTAGTTTTAACGCGGATCGTTGAATGTTTGGGAGATCTTGTCGTTTCCGTGGGTCTTTCTGGACTTTTCTTTCTTCTGAATTCGTACCACAGAGGAAGGTCGAGCAATTGGTATTTAATCGTGTTTACAGGTGCTTGAGACGCTCATCAGTTGCCTCTGTCGCAAAAGCTCAACGAGATCTTTGGACTTTTCGTTAGCTTCTGGTAGACCATTTTTTTAGTTTAGACTCCTCGTTGCTTTCTGGTAGACGATTTTTTAGTTTGGACTCCTCGTTACTCTCTGGTAGACGAGTCGCTAGTTTGGACTCCTCACTGACTTTTTGGTAGACGAGTCGCTAGTTTAGACTCTTCGTTGGCTTCTGCTAGACGAATCGCTCATTTGGATAGTTTCTTACGCTTCCTTTCATACGGTTCAGGTCGATGACTCGGTACCTTCTAGTAGGCGAGTCGCTAGTGTTGAAGGTTCGGGAGACGTTGTTTTCACGTACCTTTGTAACTTCCCTTTCCTTCAGACTCGTACCATGGAGGAAGATTGCTGGATTGAATTTAACAGTTGCTTCTGTCGAAAAGGAAACGATCTAGTTGGACTCCTTGATGTTACACTTCTTTCATTTTTGCGTCGCTTCAAAAAATTAACAATCGAAGGAACACAAAAAAAGCAACTAACGCGCACTTTATTGCCTAGAATTCTTCTTCCTTCTTTATTTCATCTCTTTTTTTCAATTTTATCGTTCGCACAATGACTGTTACGCAAGTTTACTCCATACTGATCCAGAACCACTTAGACCATTTAAAATACCACGCTTAGATAAAAATGTTTAATCGTTCTAAAGAATCACATGTAAAGATTCATAAAACATTCGTGAAAAACCAACTGTAACGTGACTGTAAACGTATCAAATCGATCAAAATATTTTGCGCGTCCTATTAAAAATATAAATTTGGATAATTTGGATATTCAAATTATTATATCTAAATAATTATGTCTAAACCATATTTCGACGAAAAGAAACGTCAAAATAAACTAATTTGTAAAATAGCCTTTTTCCCTCCACCTTCTATTCGTACACCTGTTACCCTTGCTCTTTTCATTACTCCACTCTTTCCTCGTATTTCCCCTTCCTCTTTTCAGCATTCCACACTTTTCTCGCATTTATTCGAACAAAATGTTCTACGCGTTAATAATAATTTGGATAACTTGGATATCTAAAAAATGTCTAAATCATATTTCGACAGAAAAAAGAGTCCAAGGGAACTAATTCGTAAAACAGCCTGTCTTCTTCTCCCTGTTTTCATCACTCCACCGCACTTTCCGCACATTTATTTGAATTTTTTCAGTTTTATCGAGATATTGCATGACGCGATATCAGGACCGTTGCTTTTTCAACTGTTCTTCGAGGCAAACTCGTCACCGACAACGACAACGACGACGACGACGACGACGGCGTCGCGACGATAACGGCGCTCGGTACGCCGAACGATGACATCATCCCGTTGCTTCGACGCGTTCAAGTCGCCAACCGACTCGTGTGTTCCCTCCTGAATAAAATCCCTCACCTTCGCATCGAATCGACGACGACGTCGACTCACGATCGCTCCATCCCTCTCGTTTTAGAGTCCATTCGAATCGAAACGTCGGCCTTTCACCGGATCCGCCTACGCGACTATACATGTAAGTCTGAGTCTCTTTAGATGATTTTTTGTTTATACCATCGAGTAATCTTTTTAGCGTGTTAAAGCGATAGAGGCACTACTATGGACATTATATAGCGACATTAAATAAAATTGAGTTAATTTTTTAGAGTTACGTGTCATTTTTCTTCATTTTATGGAAGGCGTTATCTTTTTTATGTGTTTGTTTAATAATATTTTTAACGAATACGCCTGCGTATTTAAAAATTTGGTTAAAAGTTCACTATGGTTTGACACGTATTTGTACTTTGTTGGAAATCGATTTTCCCACATTATTTTTTTACAAGATCCACATCCGCCTTTTGAAAGCGGATGAGAGAGAGAGAGAGAGATTCATACATCCCTGTTGAAATCGCGTGTCCAAGACGTAAAATTCATCAAGGAAATTCATCGTCACGCTTCGCTTTAACCCTTTTAACCACGAGTTACGAACGAACACAAGTCGCATCAGCTAGACCCATGAAGCTTTTACGAGCATATTTAAATTTGACGAAGATATGTCTTAAATAATCACGACAACAAAGTCGCGGTCGTTTTAACTTTGATCGCTTTACGTTTCAGAAAAATAATCCCTGAAAAAGATTGGATTCATCTCGCCTTGCAACCCAATAAAAATGAATCCAAGTCACTGCTACGTCCAGCTAGGCAATTATTCGAAATTGATGGATACGAAATCGTTTTTAGGCTACCCCAAAGTTGGGAAAACCAACGAAAGAGCAGAACAGTACGCAACATTAATTCGTACTACTTGCATGGAAACGACGAATGCCTCTCTATGTGCGATCATTTGCCGCCATTAACACGAGAAATAAGTAGACTACATCGCCGTTTTCCGTACATCTTAACACGACTTTTAACGTGGTATAAATCTTTTTATTGAATCCTTCGATACGTTCTATTTACCTCGTAACGCGCGAATTTTATAAAATGCGAACGTTTAACGCGTATATAAATACTTCAAATATGCGAAACGAATCGACGTAATCGTTATGTCGAATTAATAGAAAATGGCGGATGTCATGATCCAGAATATCTCAATCAAGAAATTTCTTTCTTTCGTTATCTTTCTTTCTTATGCGAAATTTCAAGGAAACGTAACTCTGGTTTGAAAGTACGCTCACGTTTTAATAGCGGAAGTAGCTGACAATAAAAGACAGTTTTTAACAGATTTTGCCTTCAGCAATGGCCTTCACTGGATGAATCGATTTTGTCTACGACGTCAGTAATAATTCTTACGATTAACTCTACCGAAAAGTAGTCGAATTGACCTTAAATTTTAAAAATGTTTCGAGTAACGATTGTATTAAATTTGATATTTTTAAAAATGTTTACTGATAATATTTAGTAAGAATTAATACCGAAACACTCATAGTATGTGATATATTAAGGAAACCGGAAAACAATATTTATATATTTATATTTTATATTTAATATTAATTTATGCTATTTAATAATACTAAACTTTGCCCACTAGATGATAAAAAGTCATTAATAACGAGGGTGATTGCATCATTGACTCGAAATAAAAATATATTGTAAAATTATTCGTTTTAATCCGACGAAAAAATACAACGTTACTTTCCGGTTCTCCTAAGATTCGGTTCAATCAGTGCCGTAACGATAAAGCAGCCACCCCAACCAACAATAATTTAGAATAATAAATTAATGACGTTCCGCTTCATTTTTTCGACTCTATTCGCTTTAAGCATTAAAAAATCTAATTTTTCAACGCATCCCTCGTCGATATAAATAAGACCGCGTTTATCAATACCAAAATACGTACTTTTGCCTAACTGACGCAAAACATATTGGTCTCGAATGGAATATCCAGAAAAGCATCGTCGCTCCAAAGAAATTTCGAATGACGTATTTTCCAAAATTGATCAAAAATAACAAAAACAAAGCGTGGGCACCATCCGAAAGTATCAGTGGCGTCGACTTCTCGTGTTCTCGAATCGCCTGGTATCGATGGATCGATTCGAGCGATCTGAAAAACCGAAGAATTGCGGGATTCGCCCATCATTTTCTATTTTTAAATCGAAAACGAAAAAAGAACTTCCTTTCATAAATCTTCGAACTTTAAGACATCTATCAACGGTGATTCTCTTTTCTGTAACTGGTTCGAAACGTCAGAGGGAGACCTTGAAATGATCGCGGCTCTCAACGCGCTTCGTCTTATGGCAAAGTCGCAAAGTATGGACAAAGCGCGATATTACTGTAAATGTTAACGGATCGCTGCTCGCTTCGATGATTTTTTTAATTCGAGCCTTACGATCGTCGGCTTCCGACCGTTGTTGGAACTAGATTTTGGTACCGTCCGAATTTGTTTTAATACGTTCACGACGGGGCCCTAAATCGTACATTTCTCCATCGGGTGGGTATTCTTACCACGATCGTATTCAGTTACGTGATACGAAATGTCGAATTTCGAAAAGTCATTTGCGAATTGATTGTTGAAGTGGTCAAATGTACGTTTAAAAATTTTAATTTGTTTCGTGCCTTTTCGGAGTTCTAACGGTACTCTTTAAGTAAACGCTATTTCTTCTTTTACAAATTTACATTCATTCATAGAATTGAATAATCGATTTTTTTTTTCTTTGAATAATCCGGCATTTCGGAGCACACAATTTAGCACACTTGTACGTAAAGAATTTTAAAAAAAGTTCAAAATCGCTCGTTTTATCGGATATACCCTATAGTGTTAATTATCCAACTGATTAAACTTCTTCTGTATTTTTATTAACAAAAAAGGAGCTGCGATTAGATTTGTTTATCCGGTGGCACTCCCCCCCCCCCTCCCCC
>JAITYT010000151.1:1436213-1451105 GCA_025433975.1 Liostenogaster flavolineata
AGAAAGAGAGAGAGAAGACGTCTTGTAGAGTTCTCCACAGTGTGTAGAGTCTACACTATAGACGAGTGGAGGGTAACAATCTTACAATCCACTTGCTCGGTTGCATCGCGTCTTGACGAGCTATAAATTATTTTCGTCGATATTTGAACGATCGCAAGCGAGCAAGTAACAAAAGCGACAAGAAACGAGTTAACACGACGATTCGTCCTTACGCGTACGTCTCTATCGTTTTCTATCTCTATCTCTGTCTCTTTACCGGTCTATCCAGCTCCATCTTACGTTTTATTGTATTGGGTGTTCGGGAAGTCTCCGCCGATAAAAAATGACAGATTTGACAAAAAATGACAATTGACAAATGGAAACCGGCGGAGACTTTCCGAACAACCTTCTCCGATTCGATAATGCGTTAAAAACGCAACTGTTTATGAAAAAAAGGAACTTCACGCACTAGTAAATTCTACGATACTGATCGTTTTCCGAATGAATTTTTTAAAACGATAAAATTCGACTCTTTTTTTTCTTCTTTAGTTCTCCCTTTCTCTCTTTCTCTCCTCCTTCTCCTCTCTTTCTCTCTCCCTCCCTCCCTCTCTCTCCCTCCCTCCCTCTCTCTCCCTCTCTCCCTCCCTCCCTCTCTCTCTCACTCACTCTCTCTCTCTCTACCGATCCGTCCAGCTCCGTTTTACACTCCTTTATATAATTTTCTCTGACCCAACAACGTATTACACACATGACTATTTCTAGAAACAACAAAATTTGCGCACAAGTAAACTCTTCCATACCGACCGTTTCTCGAACAGTCCCTTAAAACGTAAAGATTCGACTCTCTTCTTCTTCTTCACCTCCTCCTTCACCTCTGTCTTCCTTCTCTCTCTCTTTCTTTTTTCTCTTCCTCCCGCCCCCGATTCCTCCACCCTCCTACCAAACACCATACGACCGATCTATCTATTCGTGACCCTACCTTTCGTGATCCTTTTTATTATCCTCTCGTTCTCTGTTTCTCTCTTTCTCTTTTTCTCATTCTCGTCGCGCGCGCGCGCGCGCGATTTTTCACAACGCAAGAATTTTCGAAGTAAATATTTTCAAAAAATTTTTGAGAGCGCCACGGCGCCACGTACATACGCCACGAAATGTAAAGTACCGGACGGTATTCGCGCAAAGGACGCACTGACAAAGAACGGACCGCATCGACTATAGCGCGCGACTCTCGGACGCGTGCATTCACCGATTCGACTACCGATCTGCCATCGCCACTGCCACCCCCACCACCTGCCGCTCCTCGTTTCGCTCGCGCAATGCCGCGCCAAGACGGTCGCAGGCCCTGCGCCACGCTTTCGACTGCGACTTTTCATATTTTTGTTTTGTTTTGATATTTCTTTCTTTCTCAATTCTTACGACGATCGAAAAGAAAGGATGAATCGCTCTTTCGAAGATTGGAAGGAAGAAATATCGAGTTTTCTTCGAGTCGGAGAATCTCTTTTAAATTAGGAAGAATCCACGTTTTGTTAACATTTTGTTAAGATTTAACAGTTTTCATTAGATTTGGCCCAAACGACGCTCGAGCGATGCGTTAGAAAATTCAAAGACTGATGAAATTGTCGGCTTGTTTTAATCGCGAAGAATTATCTTGTGAAATTCATTGTTTACTTTCGTTCGAATATTTGTGAAATAACGTCGCTCTTCCATCTTATAATAGAACGATGCTTTTGTCGAGGAGTATGCGGCGAATGTTTTTTGTCTTTAATCTTTTTTATTCTTTTCTTTTATTTTCCAACGATTGGATTTTTCTCTTTTTTAGTCGATAATGTTTCGACGATCGTTTCCTCTTGTTTTTTTTTCAAAATTCGAACATTATTTCAACAGCCGAAATATTAACGGGTCGATGCCTTCCTCGCAGATGTCCAGTTACACTCGAGCAATTTGGAGTAATTTAGCGTGTTGCGATCGTTCCTCGCATTTCCGATGTGTATCTTTACCGTACCTCTTCCAGCATTATCGCCTTAATTAAATCTCATTTTCGTAACTTCGACGCACTTTTACCGCCTGCTTATTTTCGAAGTACGAGAGGCGCGCAGCTACGTTCGCGCTTTGTTTTACGATCGTCAAATATAATATAATCGCGTGGGCAGACGCGTTATTTAACGACAAAAATATACGCGTTTGCTACTCGGTTATCGTCGTTTTCCTTTAGATTAAAATTCTTCTTGAAATTCTTCAATTTATCCAATTTTCTTCCTTCGATCGACTTATTTTCTTTATTTTTCCTTAAAAAATATCACGTTTATCGTAGAGTGTCGCATGAATAACGAGTCAAATCGAACGCTTTGGTCGATCAATTTCTTTCGATGTTTGTTTAACAGCGATAAGAACCAGGATAAAACTACTCCATAAGAAACGAAGATACCAAAAAAGTTACGCTACTGCCACTTTTATTATGTCTTTTTCATGCAAGATATTAGAATTATTCGCGAATTTAAAGATAAGCATGAGTCCTTATCGAATCGATCACAATATTATTGCGAAATAATATTGTACTCGAGAGTGGCTATGAATAAATGATTATCTCCTTCTCTCAGAGACAACCGAAAAGAAACCGAAGAAAAATTCGAATAAAAAAAATAATACATTGATCTTAAAGAAGCGATGTCTTATAAATTAACAGAAATTTTACTTCGATGCTACTTCAACACTTATTAGATACATACTTCAGCACGATACCAAGCCAAAAAATCAGCGCAACGTAATAGTGAATTTCTACCTTTGATTAGTGGTCAATGGTGAAGAATCAAAGTTTGTATCGGTTTCTAACCGATCCCTAAAATATTGATGAAACAAATAACGAAAGAACCATCGAAAAATTAAAACAATTCTTAGACTAGCTACACATTAGCAGTGTTAACCGCTTCGAAAGAGTCGATCCAGCCACCTTTGAAATATTAGAGCTACCCAAAAGTAATGTAATTCTTGTTTTCACTCGAAGAATATTTTAGTTCAAAATTATCTTCGTTTAAAGAAAAATAGAAATTTTATCAGAGAGAGATAGGAAAATTATTGATAATGATGAAAATTATATCATGGATTAAAACTGTATTAATTCTTAAATAACATAAAATAGAATTTTAACAAGATAACTTCTGAATACCCTTAATACAAATAAAATGAGAAGGGAGCACCTTAAAATAACGAAAAACATTTTTTTTGAATTTAAGGATGAGGACTGCTTACGGAATAAAATTCAAGTATATATAAGGTATTGTCTTCACTTGAAACATATTTTACTTCAAAATCATCTTCGTTTTATAAAAAAAAATTGTATTTAAATAGAAATTTGGTCATTATTCAGTCATTTTTTGTTTACTTATGGGTACCCTCAATACAAAATGATCAAAATAAAATCATGATAAATTAATCGTCTCGAGAATCGTTTCATCTGAAATTCTTCTCGACTCTACAGTATTTAAATCCGGGTTTTCGTATTTATCGCGTCTCTTTTGTACCTCGTTACGTTGCTCGTGTCTTCGTTAGTCCGGCACTGGTCGTATTGGTATGTGAGTCAACGCACGAGTGGTCGCGTACGTACGAGGCGGAACACAGTCTTAACCGTAGAAAGAAAGGTAAATACGCGATGCGAGGCAGCGGGAGAGAGACGCAATAAGACTAAGAGAAGGTAGACAAGATCGAGATTGCCCGAACAACTTGGTTTTGCCGACAACGGGAGAAGGCTTTATGACTCTAGTGCGACCACTGTTTCACATAGGATATCGTGCGTCGCGAATAACTTTTCTTTCCCGAAAGTGGATCGAGACACGCGCTACGAATTATTTGCAATTATTATGTCGTAAAATACGAAATATCGGATTTTTCATCATTCACCCGAATTTTTTGTCGAAGTGATTTTAATCGATAAAATGTTTATTCGAATTTAAAGATCAATTTTTCTTTTTCTTTGAATAATCTGATATTTCGTATTTTACGACATAATAATTCGCGTGTTTGGAACACACATCGCGTTACATTGTTTCAAAGCGATAAACGTATAAGATGACAATTTTTTTTCTTCCGAAAGCGCTACAAAATTTATCGACCGTTGCATTGTAATGGGTCGGCAAGAAAGTATCTTTGGTTTTTTTATAAAACGAAGGAACTTCGAACGATTATATATGTTCCACTTTGTTCGACGACCTTTTGTCATCTTTCGGACAATTTCATGATTCATGATCGTAATGCTGACAGAAATCATTAGAAAATGACTGATAAAGTGAAAGTACTAATCGGTTGATTATACAAAATATTGATTAAAAGACCATTGACAATAAGGGTGGTTACATCATTGACTCGAAATAAAAATATATTATAAAATTATTTGTTTTAATTTGACGAAAAATAAGACATTATTTTCCGATTTCCGTAATATATCACTATTGTCGATTTTTTCCTGGCATCTACACTGTGGTGCATAACTATAGCACCGCCTAAATTTTTATCTGTTTCAGAATTCAGATTAAAAATGTGAAAAAGTTAATTGTAAAAATTGAAAGGGTATGAAAAATAATAAACTTTAAATTGATTTTTATTTAAATTCTCCTCTTGTACACAACGATACAATCAAAAGTATACATTTTCACCGTTGCGTAACTATAGCACCACATCGATAAAATCAATGATAAACAGTTTTAATAACTTAAAGCGCGAAATTAGCGACATAGAAAAGATAGAAAAATCTATCTAGTACGCTATCAATAAGTTTCCGTAAAATATATCTACTGATTTTGTTACTTATTTCGATTATGGCGTTTTTTAATTCTAGAACGTTTCCGTATTGCCGATTTTTTGCGTAAACTTTTTTCACAATTTTACCCCAGATATTTTTCATAGAATTTTGGTCGGGCGAACATACTGGCCATTTAATAATGTTAATATAGTTTGCTTCAAACCATGCCATTACTTTTCGACTTGCGTATATAGTCGCGTTATCTTGTTGAAACGACTAATTTAAAGTGCTGTTTTCTTGAAGAAAGAATAGCAAATTATTTTCTAAGATACTGATATGCTCGTCACTATTCATTTTTTTTCGACAAGGAAGCTAATTGTAACTAAACCGTAAGACTTCCTCCACCGAAATTTCTTTTCATGAAATACAGTGGATACTTGCGAAAATCTCGCCAGTATGAATTGTATCCATCAGGTCTACCAAGGTTGAATTTATTTTCGTCCGAAAAAATAGTCTAATTGTCAATAAAAGAAATTACAATAAGCTGGGTTTAGAAGATTTTAATGTCTGAAATTAACTTATGTTATGCCAGTTCCAATGCATATTTGCTCGAGCGTATTCAAGTCTTACAATCTTATGGCACGATAGAAGTTTGAGAGCAAACTTTAATTTTTGTCTCACGATGTTACGATTTTCTTGTAAAACTCGACATATAATCCACCGTGAAACATCAAGATTAAGTTCTTTTTTAATGTGATTACAACTTTTTAATATGTTGCTGGCTGTTTTTACAATTATTTGTTCCATATGTGGACTCAATTTCTTCCTTGATCCACTTGTTTTATTCTTTCCATAATTAGCTTGGTCACATAAAAAATTTATTATAACTTTATGTGCCCTTTCCAACTTACGAGTAATTTTGCGAATGCTAAAATCTATTTCTTTCGTGGCAGAAATTTTACTGCTCTCTTTTTCCGTTAAATATTTATCAAGCGGCATTTCCATGATAAAAATTTATAATTTCAATTTTTATTTTCACGAATATTTCGTTATACAGGTTAAACAATGCGTAGCGAAACTACAGACAGTAAGTTAGTAAATAACAATGTCGGTGCTATAGTGACACAATAGTTGAAAATCACATTTTCAATCATATCGTTTTGCATAAGAGGATATTTTAATGTGATTTAGTCTACAGTTTATTTTTTCATACTTTTTCAATTACTACAATTAATTTTTTTGCACTTTTCACTTAAAATCTGAAACAACTAAAAATTTAGGCGGAGCTATAGTTATGCACCGCAGTATATGTAAAATTTAAATGAATAAATAATATATAAACATATAATATTTTTGAAGAAATATTAAAGAGCGACACGTAATAAAAAAGGACTCGACTAACTCGAAATCGAGAAAATCGTAGTTTCTAAGAAAAAAGAACTAGCTTAGTTTTAATATCGATATATTTTTCGATATTTTTCTCGCCTCTCCGAGTTTGAAAAGCAAATAACAGTTGGCAGTAGCTAGTAACAGATAAAAATTATATAGTAACACCTTTGTACAAAGCGATTAAAATTATGAAATTGAATTTTACGACTCTTATTAAATCTATAGTGGTTTTTGTGGAAATTATTGTTTATATTTGCATGGCTTAGGTATAAACCAATGGTATTATTCGATAAATAAATCAAAATCGAACAACGAATTTCTCGATTTTCGTCTATCGAGTTCCGCACCGTGCGTCGTAACGTTTAATTTTGCGTTAATTCTTTTAATTTCCTTCTTAAGTGTTCAACGTCCAAACGATGTTTACAAAGGTACTGGCCCTCCAGAAAAAGAACTGGTATTTCGTAGCGATATAATTGAAAAAATACTTTGTTTCCTTGTTCCATTATATCAATTTCTTCTAGCTGGTATTGACCAGAAAAATTTGAACGTAATTGATCTTTTAGAACATCGCAGAGAGGACACGGATGCTTCGTATAAAGCGTTAATCTTGGTAGGGACGATACCGGATGACGCCTAAGAGAATAATTTTTCTATAGATTAAAAGGCTTGGTATGATAATGAAGTCGAGAAACGTTGCATTAAAAGTGGAAATTACGAAACATGTAAAAGCATCGAAGATTAAAGGATAACTAAATTTTACGAGATTTTTAAAATCTTAAAGTAACGCAGAGATTTCATAATAAAAAGTATTATTTATTTTTATGTATCAAAAGTATTACAATACGTAATACTAAAGTAATATATCGTATTGTATGTATTGTATAATAGCATTGCGTTGATTGCGTACAGCGTATTACAAAATATATGTATAATATATTCTCTCTATATTTATATTCGAAGTTAACATAAAATATATTTTAATTTTTAGAAGTAATAACAGTGTCGACATCGGCTGGTCGTGCAAAGTTCACTTACAATTTTTCTATCAAAATTGATGAAGCACCGCCGCCACCATTGCAGATAGATGCAACGCCCTTTTCTCCAGCCTTTAAAGCATGAACTAGATGCACTATAATTCGTGCGCCCGACATTCTAAAATTTGAGCACAATATGTCTTATATAATCTTATTCGTATTTCTTTCACTAAACCTACTCACATTTACCGATCCAAAGACCAGTCCCTAAAAAGTTATATTCTTTACAATTGAACGCGGCTAAAAATTTATTTGATATCGAATCAAATAAAAAATAAAACGACTTTCACAAATCGACAAGACGAATCTATTTTCTTTTCCTATTTATATTGTAAACATGAAAAAAAAAGTAATCTCGCATAGGAAAATTCAAGCAACGTTCAAGAACGGTCATTTGACTGGTCCTAGATAGGTTTAGTGTTAACCCTTTCGCTACGGTGATTTTCCAATGTGCTGCCTGTGATCCGGATCCCGTCCCAAAAACTGTACAAGAGGAGCTGCCACATATAAATTAGCTCGCGCCGCCGCCGGCTATAGCCGGCGTCAGTCTCTGTGACTCACATCGTGGATGCCGACTATAGTTGGCGCTCGTAGGCATAAGTCGTTGTGTGGGTGCCGACTATAGTCGGCGACCGTAACGAAAAGGTTAATATAATATATTAACGTCGTTGAACGCTTATTAATATATAAATACTGAAATATTTACCCTATAGGATGTCCGAGAGAAACTGCTCCACCATGGACATTTACTTTTTCGGGGTCAATGTCGAGCAATTTTTGATTCGCAAGAACAACGGTGCTGAAAGCTTCATTGATTTCCCATAGAGCTATATCGTTTTTATTTACACTGGCCTTTTCTAACAGCTATAAAGGATAATTTCAAAAAGAGAAACAAATGACCTTTGTATTTTGCATTTCATGACACTTTTTACAACAGACAATAACTTACAGTAGGAATCGCAAAAGCAGGCGCAATGGGAAAGTCAATTGGATCTGTAGCAGCGTCTTGAAAAGCCACTACTCGAGCTAGTGGCTTCAAATTCAGTCTTTGTGCACAACTGGAAGTAGTTAAAACTGTAGCAGCAGCACCGTCGTTCAACGTAGAGGCATTGCCAGCTGTTACGGTACCATTTTCCTTCTGCGTTAAATATTTTTAAGTAATAATAAATTTCATACTTGAGCAGCCATGTTTTAAAATCGATGCTTACTTGAAATACAGTTTTTAACTTGTTAAACTTGTTGAAATCGACTCTTTTGTATTCTTCGTCTTCCGTAACAATCAAGTCTGGTTTGCCCTTTTTCTGTGGTACAGAAACTGGCACGAGTTCATCTTGAAAAACCTTTTGTGCATAAGCAGCGGCACTGCGTTTATAACTATTAATAGCATATTCGTCCTGTTGCTGACGCGTTATATTGTGCTTTTTTGCAGTATTCTCTGCACAGTTGCCCATATGAAATTTGTTGTAAACATCCGTTAGCCCATCAAACACGATGCCATCCTGTAAACGTGTAGATAAATATCGATAAGTCCATCATGTAAAATTCATCTGAGTAGAATCAAATTATGTACACGTCATTTCACCTCAAGTTTTACTCCACCGTACAAAATTTCTCCACGTTTCAAGTAGAACGGTACATTGGACATAGATTCCATTCCACCGGCAACAACGATTTCCTGATGTCCGCACTGCAATGCTTGAGAAGCCAACATAACGCTCTTCATGCCACTGGCGCAAACTTTGTTTATCGTTGTACAAATTGTTGATTTAGGAAGACCTTGATTTAAAATACAAGAATTTAATACACATTAAAAATTAAATACATCGAAAGTAAAGAGCGATCTTGGAAACCTGCGAATAACGAAGCTTGTCTGGCTGGTGCTTGTCCCAGAGCAGCTTGGCAAACATTTCCCATATACACTTCCTTAACTTGTTCCTTGGCGATGCCTGCGCGTTCTATAGCCGTCTATAAACATAAGACAAAATAAACTGCCTTTTATAGATACAAATTAAAATGTAGAATTAAAAGTGAATTGTACTTCAAACAATTACCTTTATAGCTACTGCACCAAGCTCTGTCGCTGATGAACTTGATAAAGATCCAAGAAACGAGCCCATAGGAGTTCTTACTGCACTGACTACAACTATGTCGTTTAGTCTCACTTCGGAGCTGAACGAGCGAATATTATTCACTCCAACCTAACAAAATATTGTTTCATGATTAGCATTGGATAAATATTTTCATTTGTATAATGTACTTCTTTATTTCTGTATAAATATATATTTAACAATGTAGGTACCAAAATGTTTTTCATGCTTTGTCATTGGACCAAAGGAGTAGACATATGTTAATTTATATATCAACAAATACGATCTCACCAAACATTAATTTATTAATTATTATAAATTAATTTCTAAATCATGATTTCTAAACTGATTTTTTAAAAAATTTATGTAGATTTGAACTTATCAATCAATTATAACTTCAGTTACATTCGAAAATTTTTATACATTATATACGATTGTCATTTTATCATGATAATTGTTACGTTTGACCAAAGGTATTTTTTCCAGCTCAACGTTCATTTTTTTTAGATTTCATCGTCATAAAAGTCGTAAATATTATTGAAATGGTGTACAATAAGGTAATTAATATTTACTTGAAATTCGGAGCAAAAGTTATATAATAAAACTTACGTTGAGTATTTTGGATGAAATCAGCATTTTGAAATTTTGGATAATTACTCTTTAAGACCCTGTCTAGAACTGGAATGGTATGGTAATAATCATTTTTATCGATAGGATCCGAGTTATAATTGGTTGAACGAAACGTAAACATCAAGGTTGCCAAAACTATCGTGTTTCAAAATGTATGCACTAGTTCCCTCATTTTGATATATTGATATGATGATATGCGTTTCGCATGAAGATGCGAAGCAAAGGTCGAAAAATGCGTTAGAAAAAGAAAGAATATAATTGAATTCAATTTTTCTATGTCCTTTTCTCCGCGTAACATTGGTAATTCAGTAAACTGTACTATCTCGCATTTATCTTTAGCTTGAGTCATTCCAGCTTATCCTCGTTATTTTATCATTCGTGGCGACTCATTGTTGATTATTTACGGTCATTAGTGGCTACTGACAGTCAATGTGTCACAATGGATCATTAAAACCGTACGGAGCGACGCGATGTTGGTCACACCGCAAACAGCCTGGTTAAAGAATAAAATCAAATGGAATACGCGATAATGCTGATGGAAATGTTAACATGACGCTTCTGCCACGTCTTGGCACTTGGAACTTGGCACTAAAACGTTGGAATTAATCTTTAAGAACTAAGCGCACCATATTTTCTTGTTTGTTATTTAAACGGAATTTTAGACGGTAAAAAAACCCATGTTATACAAAAATATCTTATAAAATTTAACAAATTAGGGTTATTTTAATTAAAAGAGAAATAAAATTACATACGATTGGTAAAAAAAATTAAAAAAACATTTAATTAAATGCGGAATTTATTAGTGAGGATAGTGAATTATCGAAGTAGGTGAGTCTCAATATAAACCTTTGTGCTTCAAGTAATTTTATTTCTCGACGAGGTATAAAATCAATCCACCATACTTCAAAAAGTCATTTTGAATCGTTGTTAGGCAAAGGATCTTATAAGTAACGATGTGATTAAATTCTACGTGTGCTTACAAAACTGAATCAAATGAAATATGCACTGGATAGTACCGATAGGAACGTTAAACATGACGGTTCTGCCACGTCTTTTTGAACGTTGGAATTAATCTTTAAGAATGAGGCACGTCATTTTTTCTCGTTTATTTTTTTTGACGAATCCAAGAGGATTTTAACTAATTACGTGCTATAGCGAACGATTGTATTGTGAATCCTTAAAATGGATGATTACGAAATGGAAATTCATAGATGAACTATCTAGATTTGGTTTGAATCGTTGTTAAACGAGGGACCTGATAAATAGCGATGGGATCAAGTTCTACGCGTCCTTACAAATCTGAATCAAATAATAGCTTAAGGTTTGTTTCGTAAGATAGTTAGAATGCTACTGGTGATATGCGACGTTTATTTGATATAATTGATATACTTGCAAAGTAGTCGACTTTTATTAGCAAACATATATCATTTATTCGGTGTATTTGCAAAGTATTTGACTTTCACAAGCTGACAGTGTTTATTCTATACACCTGCGAAGTAATCAGCTTTTATAAATTACTTTCGAATTTTAGAACGGATATCTATAAATTTCAAAATTCTATTTTCAAGTCAATAAATGAATCGATTTTCGCGCAATCTTTGTTTTCAATCTGCCCCCTTTTTTATGAATATAATCAAATTGGAAAACAAATCAAAGTCTAACGAACATATCGCTTCGTTAAACGCACACAAACACGATATTAAATTCAACCTGCATTCTAATCGACTTAAAAATACAGAGACTTCAAAAAAAAACTATCAAAAGTTAAAAGATTTCGAATTTAATTGATGCAACTTGCGACGTACTCAAAGCCATTGCTATGGACAGGCGCCAAGCTTCGATCCACGTTGGTAACACTGGGTAATACAACGAGAAACGCCATTGCAGGTTTTACTACGCGCGGCCAGCTGTTTCTCGTGTTGTGTTTATCGCATTCGTCCTACCGACGACGATTTGAGCCACGAGCTTCTTCGATCTTCTTAAAGATCTTCTCGAAATTTTAAAACACCGGCATCCCACTGACCGCAAGAGAGAAAGAGACGGAACGACGAGGAAATCGGGCTAGAAAGAGACAGAGAAAGAGGCGTGTCTGAAGAGAAAGAAGCGCGTCATTTTTCCGTTTCGTCGATATTTAAACCACGATGACAAAAGGAAGACGTATTTAAAGAAGTCGCCTTCGTTTGGAAGCTGATCGATATAAAAAGGACAATCGTCCGAAAGGAGACAATTAGAGAAGCAGGACAAACGCAAAGTCGTACGTACGTATTTACGTCGCAACGTAATGTGTTTATCGTTAGCCTCGTTGAATCGCGACAGTGTTCCAGTGTTAATTTTATGAATTTATTCATAAAATTAAAGGCCAGAAATAGGATAAAATTGCTTTTTACGCGTGATGTCATTCGCTTATCGAGTGATCCTTTTATCGCGAGTGAAGCTGGAATTGGGTAGCTTCGTTGTTTCTTCGATATTATTGTTGTTATTATTATTGGCAGTATTATTCAATCGGGCGTTCAGCGTGTTATCGATTTTGTAACGTCTCGTACGACATTGGGGAAAGTCGCGGTTGAAGTAGTTGAAAAAATATCGAGCCCCTTTCTTGCTAGATTTTAACTTCAAAGGGTTAATATTTTTTCGTCTGCCCAATAATACGCATATACACGCGTGTAATTGTACGTGTATGCTTATTTTTTCATACGTGTAAAATAGTGGGCACATACTAGAACGTGTTCAAAATACTTCAAATAGAATCATACGTAAATTATCTGCGGTATCCCAACACGAAAATTAGGCGCGTCGCTCATTTGATTCGTCGAATTGGGAAGAAGAAAAAAAATTTGAACGAACGATTGATTTTCTTTCTTCGTCGTAAGTTCTTCGTCACTGTTTTTTATTTTAATTGTCGCATCGCGTGTCTTTCCGCATTTGCATACGCGTCGTGCATGCCATCATTGCAAGAATATAGATTGACATCGACACGATCTCAGCCACACGAACCTCGGCAGGTTTCGTAAAACTGATACGTGAAGTACAAAAAGTACTGATAAAGCCCGACAAAAAAAATCCTATTTTTACTTTTTCACGCGAATTTTACGTAAGGTTTTACGTCAAGAATGCGTCTCTTAGATGATTGTGATGATTTCCTCGATGCGTGCGATTATCTTGCGTAATATTTTGCATTCTTCGAAGCATAAACTAATGACGTAGGAATGCGCATCCAACTTCGCTTTCCAACAATGTCGTTGCGTTCAAGGTATTCCGGAAATCGTCTTGAAAATGTATCGAATCCTGTCAGTTTCCATTTCATTTATTCAATAATTCCACGGTGATTATAGCATTACTTTAAAATTATTAAATAGTAATTATCAAATATTTATTAATTAGTAATTATAGAGTTTCAGTTAACTTTGAACCGACTGATTACGATTATTCAATAATTCTATAATAACTATCGAATTACTGACTAATCGCAATCAATCGATTCGAGGTTAATTGAAAATTAAGGTCGAAGAAAATTCGTGAAATTTCTTAGATAGAGGAAGATGTTCCAAAGAATCTCAATCGTGATCTTCATTTAATTTTTTATTTTTTATGATACCTAATAATTCGCCTTAATTTTTTCGCGATACTTTTCCAATTGTACAACATTGTACGATTCGAAATTCTTGAAACTTCGAAAAAAATTCGATATGAAAAATGTCGAATACCATTCGTTTCGCTCGATATTACAGAGGAACCTTCCTTCGAAGGTCACTTTTAAATCTTCCATATAACTTATATATAAATTCTTTCGAACGAAATCCTGAAATACATCCTAAATTGTCTGATAAAAAGACATCGTCAACGTATGATCGAATTTAGCCTGATTTAGTTTTTTTTAGTAAGGTTATTATCGATAAATCGATCGCATTTATTCCAAATAACGATCTATATATTGATGACAGTTAAATTTCAATGTAAACATTTCGATAGGAACGAAATCCCAGAGGACTTTCGGACACGAAAGAAATTGCCAAAAACAACAGAGGGAGTCTATACATCGATAAAAATTATACTTATTTAGGTACGCATATACGTCATATTTTTTCGATTAATCGGCGATCGTACTCTCCCCTCCTTGAAACAACAGTAGTGGGATAATAGGAAGTAGTTAACACTACTAGATATCTTAGTTGAAACGTCAGTCTCTTAAGAACTCTTGACGTAACTTGATTACCATTCGTGATTCAAAGAGATCGCGGAAGACAGTTGAATACGTATCGTGAGTCGTAAGTTAGAAGATTCAATACGCTTTACTCGGAATAATCTTTTAACCCTTTACGCTCGACAATTTTTTCGGTCGGACGATTTTATGCATGTGTGGCGAGTGTTTTATATAGAAAATGGGTTTATATAGAAAATAACTTACAAAAACGTTATATTTTAATATGTTATCTATATTTACACCTTTACAAATGGAATTTTGTAATGTCAGGCTCTGTATTTGGGTTTCGTGTGATAATTTATGAAACATTCGCCAAGGTGCATCCTTGGTTTATCTGGACATGTATCGTAATAGTAGGCTGTTTCGCGTCTTCCACCTGATTTTTTTTCGATAGAAACAAACTTTACAACCCCTTCTTGAGTTTGTGAGAATCACACGAAGCTTTCCATTTAGCCTGATTTCTTCAAAATTGGAGCTCGATATCGAAGCTCCATCTCGCAGTTATCGAAAATCTCCTTTCAACTGGTTTACTAAAATTTGTATACATTGTAAGTGTTAAATGACTTTTCGTTCTTCTGTTTTTTTTTACTAGTTTATGAAGAATATAGAAATTAATTAGGTAGATTTCCATTCCCAACAAAATTTTCTTTTCTCGAGTTACCACCTAAGACCCCGGGACGCCTGAGAGGCGCATCTCGAGTTGCTACATCGAATTGTGTGGTCAGAGAGAGGCACAAAAGATTAATATCCACTACCTGGAAAAAGCTACGATTTTGAACAATATCTATTCGAAGCAAAGTTGGTATAACGTCCAGTCAACAACTCATCCCCCCCCCCCCCTCC
>JAITYT010000151.1:1483577-1499957 GCA_025433975.1 Liostenogaster flavolineata
CCGGATGCGACGACCTCGTCGCCTCGGCCGCCTGACGGTGATTGGGGATGGTTTGTGGTGTTCGCGTCTTTCTTGATCCACGTTGTCAGTGAGTAAATAAATCCTGGGTTTTATGTTCGTTTATCTTTGGGTTAAGTGGATTCCTAATCCTTGTTAGCGGCGTACCGCCTTCACTTGAAGAGATAGATGTGGTAAATGAGGAGGAACAAAGTGATTAAAGAAATAAAGAAAGATGCAAAAGTTTAACCGTTTGAGTCCCGGGAGTCGTTGAAAAAACGCTATCGAAGTTTACTATTTATGTCGAAAATGTCCTTCAGTACGATAGCGCTTGTCTTAATTTATATTTGTTGGTGCCAAGTAACGGGATCAGACTTTTTTCACGTCGACAGACTTAATGCAGTTGACAAAGTGATCTGACGTATTATTGTATGAGTACTTATCGTCGCTAATAACTGTGTCTTTCAAAATTATTAGACGAAGCAACGCAGAATGTAAATAAGTATAGTATTAGCTTAGGTCTATTGTTTGACCCTCTCTGTAAGTGCATCATCAGTTGTCCATAGTGTCCAAGTGGGTTGGGATTTATGTATGCAAAATCTAAATAGCGTGATCGCACTGCTTGAGACTCAAACGGTTAATTGTCAGCTTCGAAAGGGTGATCTCGTAACGGAGTATGCAATTTCTAGAATGTGTTCAACATTGTACAAAAAAAACAGGGTAGGAATAGGCTAGATCTTCATGATCGATGAGCACGTGGACCGTTCACCCTTTGCCACCATTTTGTATTTTTGTTCGCGAAGAGTAGCGCTGTTTGCTGTCAGCCTCCTTTCGCTTCGTCTTTCTATGAGCATGAATAAAATCTAAGATTAAGAGACACGTGGATAGAACATGGCTGAAGGGAGATAAAGAGAAGCAAATACCGGAAAGAGAAAAATATTTGAAATTAATCGATTAGTATCGTAGATAGTCGTGTGATTTTAGACGACCCATATCGCAAGTCAAGATGATATCGCGAATAGTCACGTAATACACGGACTTCGAGCAAAGACGCTACTGATACTGTTTCGAAGTGAAGAAGAAATAAGGAGAGAAGAAGGCGTATACGAGAGAAAATGTCAAGTGGACGATAGTTTTTCCTCGCGATAAAACGATGTTCCTCGAAAAAAAATGGCCGAACGACTGCGACATTTCTTGATGACGACAAAGCGCTTGTCGTGGGTCACCTTTCGACTCCCGACAATGTATTTCTCTTGCTTTTGCTTTCTCTCGAAATAAAGACAAGTCAACAGCCATCGTTCGCTCGTGGAGCGCGGGGCAGGCGTTGGAAATATCCAAATGTCTCGAATAGCTCTTAACTTTGGCACGATCTTCAATCAAGTTCCTTTCGTCGCCTCATTCGAATCTTCTTTGTCGCTCGGTCTTGCCTACATATAGATTTCAATCCCCTTTTCTCCCGAAAGAAAAGTATGAGAAAAATCTGTTAATGAAAGTAAACAATTCCTAGAGTATCGAATCGTCCGGAAACTTTCCTAGATAATTTCGTGCAGCTTACTTACATCTTCTTGAAACATCCCTTTTTGTGTAAATTCCTTTTCGTTGAAAGCAACGAGCGAGAACGATCTCCTTTGAGATACCTTTCAAAACTTTTTCGTCTTCTCAACATCTTCACCTCGAAAACATTGATCTGTTAGAACAAGAGTTACCAAAGTTTTGCTTAGATGGGCGGAATTGTAAATTCCAGAATATTCAGCGGACCAAAGAAAAGCGGCTGTTAAAATAATAAATTATATATAATATAAATAATTATAAGATATATTACATATAAAATTTAGTATTTTTGTAACTGGACCATTTTCAATTATGATATGATAGGATTTATTTACTTTGTTATAAAAATGTAAATTATCTTTTGAATTCAAGATCATGGATGATTTTACATTGCGAGCCGCATTCCTAGGTTTGTAGATCGTACTTTGGGAACCTCTATGTTAAAGCGATAATAATTACATCCATTGTTTATCTCGATGCGATATTGCTCTACTTTTGGGCTTTTGAACGATTAATACGAAAGAGCAAGGTTAATCTTCTTATCGCGGTTAAATAATAAATATTGGATTAGCAAGAAAGTAATTTCGGTTTTCACAAATACATGTTTTTTAAATGATTTCTGTCAGTATATTAATTATGAATCATAAAAATATATAATCGATTGAAGTTAGTTCTTTGTATACAAAATTGAGTTTTATTTTACGCTATTAAATTACTTTCTTGTCAACCAAATATCTTGGAAAATGAGAGAGAGAGAGTGTGTGTGTATTTATTTATTATTCATATTTATCCTTTTTTAATCTAATTCTTAAGATGCATCTCTATAACAAATAAAACTAATCAAATACCAAAAAATGAAAAACTCGTACGTGGTTGGAGAGTTAAGGAGATTCCACAGGATCAAGGGACGGTATTCTCGTGTCATATATTTTTACAACGTCGAGAAATCTCAATCGAGTCGTGCTCTAGATAAACCCGAGCCTCGACATTTATAAAATCACGGTTGCCTTGAAATAAAAAAGAGAAGCTTGATAAAAATGGAATTCGTATCGCCTCGAACGAATATCTGAACGAATTGAATTTTGAATGATTTTAAATTACAATAATAATCTTATAATAATTTAATTCGTCATAATTTTGAATTATTCCAAATTGGAAAACGTCAGATGATTACGAGCAGCTCGTACCGCTTCTTGATGTCGTGAGATGACGCGCGAGTGCAATTCCTTCCCTGAAAAAAGAAGAAGCAAGAAGAAGACAAAGGGAACAAAGCGTACTCGCGTTATTCATAATTTTTGGAAAATTGGCTTCGGTCCGCGTTAAAATGAAACAACGCGTGCATACGCATGCATGGACGCGAGCACACATCCTGTTTGCGTCTATTTCGAGCAAGGCCTATCGTCGTGAGTGTATATCGCTCCTTTTTTCCCTCGGTATCAACCGAATACACGCTTACGTACGTCGCACATAGTCCAAGGAAATTATCATCGATGATACGCATTGAAAAAATGCGACTCATCGATGGTGTCGTGCGTAATCTTCGTAACGACAAAGAGACAAAGACAAAAGCAAATTCAGATTCAAAAGAGCGGAGTACTTTCGGTGTCGGTAGAAGAATAAACGGGCGTGGAAAGGCGGCGAGGTATCGCCTCTGTTTGATCTTATAAATTGTCGATTTAATTATTCATGTGTCCAAGTAAAACATATAAGTTTCAAGAATTCGCTAGCTTGGTTAAGATATTTTTAATGTCATGTCAATCCTTCGATACTTCTCGTTCAGCCTTCTTTCGTTTGCTCACCTTTATTTGTAAAAAGGTAGTCGAATCGGGTCAGCAAGTCTTAAAGTAGGAGACTGACGTTTCGCAAACAGGCTGACCCCGACTGCGAAAGAAACAACCGATGAACCAAACCCCGATCGTTCGATCGCTATTGTTAGCATTGAAAAGAGAAACGCGTGTTCCGCGTGCGAACTGTAATTCGTATGATTTAATGCAAATATGGACGATACCATAATTTCCACCGCTCATTGTGACGATGGAGAAACGTCATAATTCCGTAAAAAACGATGCACCGCGACTCGAGGTATTTCGAGACAGGCCGCGTCAGAACGGGAGACTCGTACATTTATACGCATTCCGTCTTGTTGTTCCTTTCTCTTTCGTAAAATTGGCACAATTGCAACGTGCATTGACGCATCGCGATGCCTATCTAACGTCGGGCATTCGCGTGAATGCGCAAAAATACCTTCCTCCAACTCGACGCGTCTTCGTAAATGGCTGCGTGCACCACACGATGATTTTCTAAAATCGTGTGTGCGCAATGTTTATCATTTGAAGTCGTTTGAAGTATCAATTTACATATTCCCGATTCCTGAAGCATCTCAAATTAACTGGAAGACACCAAAAGGCTGAACCTCGCTACTTTTTTTTTGTTCAACGGACCAATTTTTTCTACCTTTTTTCCCCTCTATCTCTTTCCTCCCATGATCTCTATTTCACTAGCAAGTGAATATCATAATAATGATCCTATCCATGTCGTGTATGTTAGGTATTGCAAAAAGCGACAGTTAAATTATTCATGACGCTGATAAAGACTTCATAGAGACAAGAAAATAAAATATATTTAAATGTGAGTTCGACTGTCAAGATATCAACTGCAACTATCGTCATTTACACACTTCCATAAATCGAATTTAATTTTGTCGTCGTTTCTTTCACCAAGCCTTGGAGTGACGAAAGGATATTGCATCAGCTCGAGTGATAGCAAGGTACCGTGATCGTTCTGACGTATATTACGAGCCGAGATATTACCAGGTCCCACGTTTCAGTAGTTGAAGTAATGAAACGAATGAGTTGTTCGTACGGTAAAAATTCACGAATCCGAATGTTACGCACGAGCAACGTTGGAACAATACGACTTTTCCATGTTTGGTATCATCGTATCTGGAATTTTTTGGTGTACTGTTGCATGACAAGTATCTCTCATTTTATATTGATGTACATATTTATACTTATTTATGTAACGTACTTATCCGTTCGTTCACGGAATTATCAATTTATCGATCAAATACATCAATTACGTAGGCTAATTATAATCTACGTAAATTTATCTATAAAAAGACTTAGACACGAAGGGATTGTACCATCACTAATTAAATATAAAATTTCCGAGGCAGAATAATCGTTCGAGCTCTTGAAGAGGGACGAAAAATTCGACGACGGTTCATTGATAAAGCAAAGGTTTCGATCGCGGTCAAGCGTTTTTGGGTTATCGATACCATATACAAGTGTCTACATAGTACGTCACGCACCATGAAAAGAAATCCAAGTATATTTTCGCATTTACTTGGACTCGTAGTAGAAACACTGTTTGCGGCGTTTCAAAAAAGATACCATCCGGGGCGGTACACGTGCACGCCATAAAAAACCAACTGTTGCAACTGAGTCATCGTTGTTATCATCTGGCCGAGCGATGATCTTGCTTCGCCGACAACCATATCCGCACGTGCGCGCGCACCTTGCGTCGATTCGAAAATATTTTCTTCGTTCAGAGAAATTATATTTTTCTTTTTTTTTCCGCGAAGAATCGCTCATAATGAAGTCCATCTCGTCTCGATCTTGTTTTCGAAGAAACAAAGATCTCTTAAAAGCTTGATGGAAGGGCGTAAAGTAGTAAACATATCTTACAACTTCGTTGTTACGAGGAGTTTATCCTATAAAACGATTTAACACATTTATGACAAGTTGTACTACCGGTGGTACGTTTCTTGATTGTCCTATCGGACGGAGTGTGCTACTGATAGTACAAATAGATCTGATCTCAGCCTTATTTTTATTAATAAAATTAAGGGAAAAATGTAATCGGTTGGACAATTAATGCTAGAAGGAATATATTCGGTTAAACGATTGATTTTGAACATTTATAGTAAGAATATACGCCCAATAGAGAAACGCACAATCTAGGGCCTCGTGAATGGATTAAAGCGATAAAAAACGGTAGCAATATTAAGCGAAAGATAAACTTTACCTCTATAATTTATTTTAAAACCATTATCACGACGAGTACGAAACCATTATCGCGATTGAATTAACAATTTGTAGTTGTTTGTAAATAATTCAACGAAATAAAAGCATTACTGAAACATTATCGAGTCGCCAGAGATATATGCGTATTTGTAGAGCAACGACGATTATTAATAATTGTTGGTACTGCGATCATCAAGAAGAACAATTCACATCTACGTCATTCTAAGAATGCAATAACGAAACAGCCGATGATACCTGCGGGGAATTCCATCTGTAATTAAATTGTAATGCACGTATGGCATTATCTCGAAAAACCAGTTTTATCGGAATTGAGTTTATCTATACTAGATGTTTGTCCTTTTTCTTGTCGTGATTTAGCCTACGAGGGCAACACGACGGTTGTTACATAAGCACGTACCTGTACGAGTAAATATATACCTCGCAACATTTGAAAGGTTAAATATTCATTTCTCTCTTAAGTAACGACAGCATGATCGAGGTTGTATTTGCGTAGGATGGACGTACATTTTCACGATAACGCGAAAGCATTATCATTGATATCGCGTACGTTTTCCTTGGTCTTTTGAAAGGATGCATTTCGTAACGTTGTCATCGTCTATCCTGCAGCCGATGGCATCACGTACTCCTTCGGTGTCTTTTACTTGGAGCTGCTCTACTACTTCCAGGAGAGTAAGGGAGCGACCGCCTGGATTGCCTCCGTACTCGTTGGGGTGACCCTCTGTTCAGGTAAAAACGTACCTATACATCGACGAAAGCGTTTATATATGCCATATATTCACTATGTACCTATGTATAGTCGAAAACGTTAATATTGGATTGGCAAGGAAGCAATTTTGCTTTTTAAGCGTGAAATAAAACTAAATTTTTTATACAGAAAAGGAACAAAGGCGAAGACCTAGAAAAGATCGATAAGGAGGCGAATGTCATTGGATGTGTGCGCACGTGAGTGTGTGTGGAGACTTGGCTAAAGCTGAATACGAATTAGGCTCTGCCAAGGTTCTTATGCACGAGGAAGGACAGAGGATCGAACAGGGGGCATTTGATTTTCTCGAAAAGATTCTATTGCCATTCTTTCTGTATTCATGCATGCCTATCAGTACTGTGGTCTCTAGCGAATAGTGATTCGATCCCATCGGATCCTCCCATTGTCGAATCGCTGCCCGAGGAACTACCTCTCTGAACGCCACCACGAGATTTAAGTTGCTCGATGATACTCACCTCCTTATTGATCTTTTTTAGCTCATCATCTTTGTTTTTATATATATATATAAAAATTGAGTTTTATTTCACGCTTTGAAGCCAAAATTACTTTCTTGTCAACCCAATCTGTCATCAATTCACGACGTACTTATGTATCAATAGAAGCGTTAATACATGCCATTCATTCACGACTTATCATCTAATTAGCACGACTTCGTTTCTTGAAGGTCCGATATCCGGCTCCTTCGTGAACAAATATGGCTGTCGATCGGTCACGATCGTCGGCGCGATCTTGGCCAGCGGTTGCCTGTTAGCCAGCGTATGGGCACGGAGTATCGTCACGCTTTACTTTACTATTGGTCTTGGAACAGGTAAAAACGGCAAAAGTAGTACCTCGTGACTTGAACGTTGCCTTTTAAACTTAAACTTTTCGCTGTGGACGATCCTCAATCCATTCGTGTAGAGAAACGAGTTGGACTCGTGCACGCGTCGAGACCAGTACCATGAATACTTATAGTTCCAAAGGTGTATCTCACCTACGGAACATAAGAAATCCATTATTAAGTAATGGTTTCGTGGTTTGTCAAATTAATTAATAAATAACAATTATCAATATGTTATACTGTTTATTTTTCGTTTTAACACTACGTTTTTCTATCGTCTTAACATTGCAGATGATTTAACGCATTTTCTCCGTATACGAAATCTATACGAAGATACAGTAATATGTATATAATGTATATACAAAACTACTACTACGCGAATAAGCTAAAATGCTTCCGATCATTTGCAAACGACACGTACACGTGCCTAAAGAAAATAATCACTAACTCGTATTAGTCATATTCCAGCGGGAGTCGAAGAATTTGATAATGTCTCGATCCAGTGAAACACGGCGTAGCGAAAAGATTAAAATTAATCAGGAAACTGTTCGTCAGATGAGGAAACTCGAACGTCGATACGAGATTGACGTTTTTCGTTAGAGATGCGAACCAACTGCTATAATCCTCTGTCTTATACTTGGTGTAGGTTTGGGCTTTGGCCTAATATATCTGCCCGCAATAGTGAGCGTCACCTGCTACTTCGAGAAGTATCGCTCTTTGGCTACGGGCATCGCAGTCTGCGGTTCCGGCCTAGGGACTCTAGTTTTCGCTCCGTTCCTGGAATATCTGATTTCGATCTACGGTTGGCGGGGAACGATGATGATATGCGCTGGCATCGTCCTAAATTGCATTGTGTTGGGGGCCTTCTTCAGGCCGCTGAAGGCAGAAACATCCAAAAGCAAACGTCCAGATCAGGTGTGTATCATAAATGAGGACTGTGTACCATCCCAGATTGGTGGAAACATACGAATTAGGGGGATTGGATAGTAACGACATATTTCCGTATATCTTTACGAAAATTTACCCACTAAGTGGCAAAAGACCATTGATAACAAGAGCAATTACATCACTGACTTGAAATAAAAATATATGATAGAATTATTTGTTTTAATTTAACAAAAAAATACGGCATTATTTTCCGGTCCCCCTAACACCATTGATTCGTGCTCGATGTTCGTATCTATTGAGCTGAATTGCCGATGACGACTGGGTCTATTAAATGAACAATATTAAACTTATGAACATTTACTCGCGATTCCTCTTCTCATTTTTTTGAATAGATTTTGCAACTCAATGACAGCCGACTCCTTTATGTAGAAATATGATAAACATGTCAATTAATCTATGCGGATGCTATTGATAGTCTATCGTTCGATTTATAATCCCTCGAAATCCGACAGACGTCATATCATTGATGAATTGAAACTTTTAATCCGTACGAAATCTTCTTAAGATAATGTACAATAAAGGTCTTCTTAAGGAAATCTGGTTCCTTGATAATCCGAAAAATATTGATAAAATACTGACCTTATTAACTCCTTGCCATACTATTTAGTTGGAAGAAATCCGACCCCAACCGGAAAGAGACGACGCGCGTTAAATAGGCCAGAATGACGCGCTAGAAGTATTGCAATACGATCCGAAATCGTAGACGTCAAAACTAATTTAATTCTTTTTTCTTTTATATATATACTAAATACACTAATATACTAAATTTATTTATACTATTTAATTTATAAAATAATTTATAAATAGTATTAATTAATACTATTTATTTATACTATTTAATATACTAAAACAAAAAACACGTGAACAAATAATACTTTGCAATGATACTAATAATACTGAATAATAATACTAATAAATAACAGTTTCGAAAGTATATTTTATACATTAACCCTTTAATAGAAATGAGTCTTCTCAGGGTCGTCATTACTGTTAGCAATTTCATTATCGCAAAAATGTAATAATCTCGAAATTTGTCTAAATCTTTTAAAAAGCATTACTTTTCTAAATATTAGCATTTTTACTATTGCTCTTTTAAACCAATTTAAATTTGGACATTTCGTTTTTTAACTTGAGCCATCAAAATGCACAATGCATAGTAGCCCTTCATTTCGTCGAAAATAATAGGGTACCAAATATTATCCATCATACACCTTTTCCTCTCGTCGTCCATTGTCTGACATGCGAGGCAATTTGTTTCGGTAATAAGTTTTCCCCAAATTTGTCATCAAATGTAATAAAAAATAGTTTTAATAATCTTGGGTCCTTAATTAAGTGATTTAAAATAGATGGTTTTATGCCATAAATCTCATAATATTTCCAAATGTCTGGTGTGTTTTTCGCTCGCTGCCAAATCTATGATACACATAATTCAGACATTGTATTTTCCTCTTCGCTATCGTTATCTATAATTAAATTACTCAGACGTTTTTTAAGTGTTACAATCACGTCGCTATCATCATTGATTACCATCACTATGGATTCTTCATCACTGCTTCCATGTGAACTTTTCGTATTTTAGCCCTCTCTTAATATCATATAAGGGTTTATTAAATTTTATTTCAAAAACTAAAGTATACTAGCACGGTTGTTTTGTAACGTAGATTATAAGAATTGTGAACAACTCTTGTACCGTAATGATAAGAACTAAACCACGATTGTAAGTGACAATGAATTCTTTATTTAGGTTTATTTATTACTTTATTTATTTATTTATACTATTATTTAGGTATTATTACTGCGTATTGTATAGGTATTATTTACTGCGGTGTTCCACACCGCTGTGCCACGGCACACTAGTGTGCTACGAAGTGATCTCTTGACTGTGTCGTAATGATTTTCTCGAGAGTACCAAAATTTTTTAACCACAACATCAGTTAGAAATGTCTCTAAGTTAAACATTCCTCTAACTTTTTGCCAATATGTAATTTCTTTGAGTCAAAATTATGCATAAAACAGAAACATGTAGTTACCATACATTGTACGTATGCTCGAGCGCCGGCACTTTTGTGTTCTAGTAACGACGCACTTTTGTTCTATCTACTGAACCTGTGACAGTAGTCATCCGAATGCGAAAGAGTAAAGACGTTGTCCCACCGAACACCGCATTTTTGGGTAATACTATTGTTATATCCTTAAAAAATATGAATAAGTATTTACGAGAAAAATTTTCGAATTTACTGACAAATGATAATAAACTTAGCACAAGTGGTGCTGTAAAAAACAAAATATTTGGAAAAGAAAATCTCACAAGGATTACATTCAATATGGATTTTCGTGTTGTAATAAAGAAACACCACTCAAAGCAAAATACATCATTTGCAGAGAAATACTATCTAACGAATCAATGGTACCCAGTAAAGTACTTCGTCATCTAAATTAAAACCATCTCAGCTACGCTAAAAAGGATAAATCGTTTTTTCTTAGGCTGTTAGATCAAGGCAAAAACAAAGGTAATCATTGTTATCGTCAATCACAGTTTCTGATAAAGCCTTAGAAGCTAGTTATCATGTTGCAAGATTAATTAGTGATACATAATAGATTAATCAATAGATTAATTTGTAATACTATTGATGATATTCTCGTTAAACCAGAATGCATAGAAATTGTTAAATCCATGCTTGGGCCTACAGAAGTTAAAAAAAAGTGGAAGTGTAAAAGAAGTGAAAAAAGTACCGTTGTCAGCTGATATTGTTAAAAAACGTATCAACGATATGTTGCTCGATATTTTAAGAATACTAATTGCAAAATTGAAAACTGCTTAAAAGTTTGCACTTCAGATTAATGAGTCAACAGATAGCCATTGTACTTTTCATTGGTGAAGGCACTATAAAAGAACACTATCTATTTTACAATGAGCTTCCAGAGAGAGGAAATTTTCCGAATAACCGATGATTTTTTCAAAATCTATGATGTTCCATAGAGTAATTGTACTAATATTTGCACGGATGATGCTGCAGCAATGATGAGCAATAAAAAAGGTTTTATTTCGTAAGTAAAACGGTAAAATCCTAATACAAAAATTACACTGTTGCATACATCGCGAAATATTGATGATCAAAAATACGGAACTATTGCAATCGATAAATTAATGCATTACTATCATAAACATTATTAAAACAGAAGCCCTAAATTCGCGAATTTTTAAACTAATCTATGCATAAATGAGAACGGATTATAAATTTCTATTATTTTACACTAAGGTACGTTGGCTATCCAAAAGCCAAAGTTTTGGCTACATTGTTTAAGCTTCGCATCGAGATTTGAAAATTTTTGTTAAAACAAAATATAACCGAATTACACCAACTTTTTGAAGATAATTACAGAATGGCCAAACTTGCATTTATGGCTGATATTTTTGAGTACCTAAATGAACTGAATAAAAAAATTTAACAGATGCTCCTTCCTTTCAAATTCGAGGGGAATTTATAGAATTGAGAAACGATGGGACGCTAAAACTTAACTTCAATAAAATTTCATTGACCGATTGCTGGATTTCGGTTAAGAAAGAATCTTCTCAAATTTCCGATAAAGTCATTAAAATTTTGCTGCTTCTTTCTACGACATACTTATGCGAACAAAGTTTTTCGACAATGGTTCTAATTAAAAAGGACAAACGATCGTGATTAAAGGATCTTGACCGTGAACTTCGAGTAACACTTTCTAATATAGAGTTTCTAATATAGAGTTATTATGTTTAAATTAACTCTGAAAATAGGCATAAGTAAATACCAAACAACAAACTTTATATTTAAATTTAAAGAGAAATTTTTCTATATCTATAATCTATAACTATATATTTTTTTCTCGTGTTGGTGTTTGGTTGTGGGACCAAACCCAGACCAAACTGCTCTATATAAAACTTAAATAAAAATAAATATCTACATATCTAGAGTTACTTTATTGTGTTTTTATCTAATAAAAACATATACATACTATTGTAATTTATATATTTGCAAGCTTTTACTTGTGGTGTGCTGCAGAATTATCGAGAAACGTTGTTATGCCGTGGAAGATAAAAGGTTGCTAAGTACTGATTTCCTGAGTCGTTATGCCAACAGTTACTAATACAATTATATAGACGGTTAACTTGTGTATGATTAAACGACACACAAAGTTACGAAGACGTTACCCAAACCTGAATAATATATATGGTCCTATCTTCATTCTACGAGTCAGACTCGTGATATTTATTTTATATTTTTCCATGAGTCTAACTCGTGATAATCAAAAGTTTGGTCTAAAATTTGTATCACGAGTCAAACTCGTCAAAATACGGCAAGGGATTAATTAGTCCTGTATTTATTTAATCGTGTTTGCTAAATAAAATTTTCTATTATTTAAAATTGTTAAAAGCGTAATCAAATTGCAGCTGATTAAAATTGTTTTCCTTCACTTTCTTATACGCGGAAAAATGCTAAATTTTATTTATCCGTTATACATTAAATCCGCAATGTATTTGTACAAAGTAAAATTTAACAACTCATTTCTTCGACTTATCAAAATCGGATAATTTAGCATCACTTTCCCTATTTTTCTCGTTTGCTTGTCTTTGACTGGTTATTCGATATTATTTTAGAATGCCATCGAAACGAACAGAACTCGTGTACCCGTAGATGGTCGACAGCAACGTGCGGACAGTCTAATCAATACAAACGATGACAGTTTGAGTTTTCAAGTCAAAACCAATTACCGCAACGAAATACCGACAGTCAACGTATTGAGGAGCGCACTGAGCCAGCCGATTCTGATCCCAAAAATGACCAACTACTCGGACTTGACTACAAGGTCCTTGGGTAACGGAGGTGTTATGAATCGACATGACGCTCTGTATCAAGGCAGCATGGAAAACATACGCAATCATTCGTCGGTATCTTGCGCGTTCTGATACCATCTAAGATACACTCTAATTGTCTGTAACGCGGTTTTTTTAATCGTTAGTTTTTATCAGCGTTTCGTCGTCGAAATCTTAAATAGCTAACCACTACCATTACGACTAATATTATCACGCGTAAAAAAGAAACTCATCGAATATTCTTCAAGAGAGATTCCCTTATTTTTCTTTCTTTTTTTTAATATCGTTTGAAAAAAAGTTTACTTATTTGCTTCTTTCGATTAATTTCACGACTGAACGTTCTGAAATGTTCTTCCTGCGATTCACTAGGCATTCAAATACGACATATTTATTAAATACATATTATTAATTACGATATATCCAAAGAAAGCATCTCGTGATACTCTTGTGACGATATACATGAGAGATAATATATTTATGAAACTATGATATATATATATAGATTTATTTCTCGTATGTCGTTGCAGTGGATTTTTAGCCTTAGACGCTGGGGAAGAAGTGATAGCCTTGGACACCTCGTGGAAAAGCGCATCCAAACAGGCGGAATCTAAAAGCAACGTGCATAATGAATTAGAACACCTGCCTTGCACGGAGAAGAAAACTGACATTTTCCACGAAATGATGGATTTTTCCTTACTGAATGACCCGGTGTTCATTCTCTTTACGCTATCAAACTTTTGTACCAGTCTGGGGTTCAACGTGCCTTACGTGTACTTGTTGGTACGTGTCACCTGCTACGACGAGCGATAGAAGTCCCAATTTCTTTCTCTCATCGATATCGTGTAACACTTTCAGCCGCAAGCGGAGGAACGCGGTATCAGCAAAACAGTGGCCAGTTATTTACTCGCGGTAATTGGCGTGGCCAACACATTTGGTCGTATTATCCTTGGCTATTTGTCGGACAAACCGTGGATAAATCGGCTTCTCGTTTACAATCTGTGTCTCACAATCTGCGGAATTGGTGAGTAGTCGAAAGTGGAACATACTTTGTTCGATAAAATTCATTCAAACATAAGAAAAATGTTGTGTGAAATTTACTGCTAAAATCTGCAATACTTTTTCTCCAACCCAATATTTAAGCTTATGTAGACAAATAAAACTACACTCAATTCTGTTTTTACATGATAAACAAATTCGTATTTTTATACTCTGACCCATGGCATTCAACGTGTTATAAAAAAAAGGGAGATATCAAATACATACAGAATTATCGCCACACTCTGTCATTATCATGGATTACAACATGTACCTAATTTTTTTATTTTTTTTTATTGTTTTACAGCTACAGTGTTTAGTACTTATTGCTCATCCTTCGGCACTTTTGTATTCTACTGTGTCGTGTATGGCTTTACTGCGGGAGCCTACGTTGGCCTTACCTCCGTGATTCTAGTCGATTTATTAGGCTTAAATCGCCTTACGAACGCGTTCGGATTGCTCCTGCTGTTCCAAGGTTTCGCATCACTCCTTGGCCCTCCTATAGCAGGTAGAAAATTTCTATTGTCACACGAACGTAGAAGATCCATCCTTTGATGCGCGTTGTATTTGCATTTTCAGGCTGGATGTACGATGCCCTCTTTTCCTACGATCCAGGATTTTATGCGGCTGGTAGTATGATCGCGATTAGCGGTCTAATGTTATTTTTCATTCCGCCTCTTCAAAGGAAAATGCAGTTAAATAAAATTAAAAGAAAAGAAAAATATTCGAACAATGAGTTCGCGTAAACTTCTCGAGTCGTCGACGATATTCTGCATATTTTTCGATGTCCAGGAGACCAAAATAAAATGCTACGTGAATTTAATTAAATAGCGTTGATATCTGACATAATAAGGATAATGTATCAATCGTGTAATATATATCGTGTAATATGGAATGTCGGATTATTCAAAGAAGAAAAATTGATTTTTATATTTGCAAACATGTACCTATGTATATATTATAATAAACGCAAACATAATCTAGCCACTTCAATGATCATTTTGCGAATGATGAGAAATCCGACATTACATATTACACGACCTAATAATAAAATATATGTATATGTGTGTCTACATGTATATACATATAGATGTACACTTTCCGATAAATACATTTCTACTTTTTTTATTTTATTACTTGAAAATGTAATAATATAAGCGTAGATACTCAATAGTTTTTTTAGATATTCATAATTAAACTTTTGTAATTACTATAAAACATTATTTCTTTGAGGTTCCATCCTCAATGTATAATAGCGGTGCACCGATTGCCCGATCACTGATAAGTTGACGCTTAACGCGATTGCCTTACCCTGACACGCAGTTTAAAAAACACTAACTCTTAAATTCTTTAACATACAAACAAGTATGGCTTATGCTATAATATTAAGCTACGTGTAAGTATTATTATTGCGATGGTAATATATTAAAATTATGTGATGTAAATCAACTTTCGATTCCATCCTCGCGTGTATCTTTTTCGATTTATCTGTAAGTATTTTATAAATGAATACAAATAACAAAAAGAAATATTTTAAAAAATGAAAAAAAGTCTATTCTTATTAAATATATTTCACATGTAAAAACGCATATTGAAATAAACTTTTTAATGAAATAATCCACTGTGTATTACTGTATAAGAGAAACATTAAACCTTTTTTTGGAAGGTAAAAAGACAATCTTCGAAGGTTTGGAAAGCGGATCTCCCAAGTAATCCTGGATTTTCGAAGGATAAAAATTTCTTTTCCCTTTTGGAACCATCGTTTTAACCTTTAAAAGACTGCATTTAAATTCTCGTAGTGGGGTCTCCTGGCTGGACTATTGTTGAGTATTTAAATTCAGCTCTGTAGCCATTTACTTTTTTACCTCTATCTTGTCCTTTTTTTGAGTTATTTATGGAAAGTAAAAACAGTTATAAAGAAAAGGTAATTTATGTCTTAGTACAGTTACTAAGTACAGTAAATTAGTTCTTAGTTTCTTAGAAAATGCCGTGTTATGTGAGACCCAGAGCTAGTACAAAAAAGGGAGTTACGTTTCGAAAACTTATTAAAACCAAACATTTTTTTTAATTCCACATAAGCAACTTAATTTTTATTAAAAATATAAATGTATCTATAACACAAAACGGAAAAAAAACAAAAAATATTATTTCATTTAATGTAATTTAAATTTAATAAATTTCTTCCTCATTACTACTCTGAGACGGCATGTTTCGCCGCGGATGGCGCGTAAACTTTGCTTTGGCTATAACATTAAAATAGAGTTATAAGTAAATTATAATTTGTTTATATATGTCGAAGGTAGAGTGATCGTCGACGCGGCAGAATAGACGGAAGAGTTTGGAGGATAGACTCTTACTCGCGAAGACA
>JAITYT010000151.1:1528775-1540458 GCA_025433975.1 Liostenogaster flavolineata
AATAAACAATACAAAATTACAGCGCATTATATCAAATGCTGCATTTCTGAAAGATTTACAGAAAATTTTACAAGCATAAATTTTCTCAATATAAGGCACTTATTTATATCATATTATTCGAAAGTAGCTTGCACATACCTTGTTGCTAAGTTCTACTAATTTGTTTTTATAAATTAAAGAGAAAATTTCGAAGAAGCTTAACAATTTATATATATATATATTATTCATCATATATGTAATGATTGTCTCCCTTATATACGACATTGTACTATTTTTAACTATTGACCTGAATTTGTTTCTAATTTTTTTAATTTCTAATTTCTGTATTTGTATTTAAATATAACTTTTTTTTTATGAAATTATAAAAATTTTTCACCTACAACTTTTTTCTACACGACAAGAAACAAGTCGCGTAAAGATTTTTAACAAGCTAAACAGAGAATTAATTCTACAAAAATTTTATTGAAAGTATATAATATATATAAAAATGATTATTAGACGAGTTAAAGATTTCAACTTATCTTAACAGCTATGCTAGTACAAGAATCAACCAATTATTGTACTTATTAGTATGCAAAATATAATTTTGCCAATACTTATCAATGTTGTAATATATCCTACGCTGTTAGTTCGTTATACAAAACTTTTTGTACCAAATGTTTCTTGTATCTTACAAAAACTTAAGCTAAGACAGATAACTAATAATGACATAGCAAATAAAAAATAATTTATAAAACTTTAGAGAGTACCTAAAAGATTTTGAAATAGTATTAAATTAAAATATAACTGTTACCTCGCTGTTAATAATCTTACATAAAATCAACCTTGCTCGTGTAACTGTTTAAAAGTCCATCATAGATAAAACTACCCATTTGATGAAGTTTATTGATCACGATTATCGTGAACAAGAAGGATAATCAGGTATATCGATATTTCTTTTTATTTTAAAATTTTACGTATCCTTGCACGACATGCGTTTAAAAAATATTGCACTTACTAAAATTGACTCAATTAACAGATAATATCATGCTTCATATAATAAGTATTACGTGCCACCACCTTAAATCCCTCCTCTGTTAAATAACAATGATCTCGGTTTATATCGGTTTACATTCCATAAAGATCGATCGATAGAAATCGAAAAATGAGGCGTGCCAATGCGATTGATCAGTCCGTGATAATTCGCACAGACATACCTACTGTGGTTTGGTGTATGACTGCATAAAATCGGAGAAACCAAAGCTATTCAACTGGTCCAAGTTGAGATTTTCATCAATTGTGGGCAGCTCACCATGGCTCATCAATTCCACATAGTCCATGTCCGAGTTTGGTCGCCCAATACCTGACTGGCCGAGACCCGGAGCGTAGCTACCACAAATCAAAACACAACCCCAATCACTGGCAACCCTCAAGCAATTAAGCACATAACACAGCATAAGCGTTTAAGCCTATTTTGCAAAAATTTTGTGACCGAATAACTGGATAGCCGGTACACCATGGCAAGGGGTATAAACAACCACAAAACACCCACCCAACCAATAATAACGGTCACTGTATTTTAAACGCAAAAAGTACTTAAAGACAAAAACTATTGTATAATAACGTTTCCGATAAGCCAACATTTTCAATTACATCTTGATAGATTGCATCATAAATTGATATAATGAAATAATAACATCAATTTACAATAGCACAATTTCGAATATACATGAAATTTTTTCTTATATTTTATTGAAGTGTATAATTGATAAGATATTTAACGACGTAATTCGATTAAATTGCCAGTTGAATTTTTAACGAGTATGGTGATTGGAGTTACGTTTTGTAGGGGCAACATAAAACTCTTTAATATTCCACTGTGGTTGTACCGGCTTGCTCCAGGTCTTTGCGCCCTTTTATCAATGATTTTTAAAGAGTAATTTATATGCAAACGACAGTTTCATCGCGTAAATCGTTCAACTATAATTATTTTATTCATTAACGTTTATATATATTTTATGTAAAATATAAATGTTAATATTTTATATAAAATATACCCAAGCTTAAAGACTAAGAAATTTTCGATGTTTAATTATATTGTATTATTTAAAGCCTTGGATAAGCTATCTTGCTCCAAAAGGCATAAAATTAACTGATATACGATTAATTTTTCGTTTTAGAATTTTCTGATTTACATTACTACGAGCTAGATCTTACCTTTAAAGTATTCAGTTCGACACAAACATGTATTTGATGTCTTAAAATCTTACAGGATCTTCTTTTTTAAGAAACATGCAAATATCTATATGGTATAAGCATTAATCAGATCTTCGTAATTAGTTACGCATATGCTATAACCGATTAATGTGTACAGTCTAAGCGAATTTGTGCCTTTGTAAGTCATGTAATTTGCCACAATATAAAATTACATTGATATATTATTCTTTTCAACATAACATTCTATATTTGCAAAGTGAAATACGTATATACGTTTTCATAGAGAAGACTATCATAAACACCATCGAGTACGGTTATTATTTTTTAACAATATTATCGCCACATAATCGCTTCACTTTAAATTACGCTAAATTTGAATCTCTATAGAATGAACTTGTAAGGTTTTAAGAGCATTTCACAGAAATCATAAACAAATTTCTTCTTAATAATAATTTTTCAAATCTTTTCAAGATGAACAAATTTAAAATAATGTATTACAATTTTCTTGGAAGATGATAACAATTTATTTACGAGAAAACAAATTAAAAAATTAGAATATTTTTAATGCCATGTATTAATATTATTTCTGTTAAAGTAACATTTATCAAATTATTTAAATATAACAATATAATGAGTAATTTAATATTTTTAGCATTTGATCATATTGCATACAATTTTTAATCGTTTAATTGAATTAAACTATTATCGTATATTAATTTTTGTCTATTAACTCCAACATGTTTTATTATGATAAAACTTTACCTTGAAAGAGTTAATTTTCTTTGATAAATTCTTTGATAAAAAATTCATTGAGATAATTTTCTTTGATGATCTTTGATCAATAGAAACGTTAAACAATGTACAACGATTTTTAAATGAAAACATTATTTACCAAATCGGAAATTATATGTGATTCAAATCACATCAAATCAAATGTGTGAATATAAAATAGATTATATTTTAAAAAACATTGCAAAACGATATTTAAAATATTATATATTAATGTGGTTATAATGTATTATAACTGTTACTAATTTCAAATAAAATTAAGAAAACTAACTTAAGGCAATATAGTTTATATTACTAATTTATACTGCCATACTATAAAATACTAAATATCTTGTAGAAAAACTTAGAAAAAAATGTATAACCATCACAAAAATGTACACAAAAAATACTGTTACAGTATCTGCACAAATATAGTTTAGAAGATATGCAAAGTGCCGTGGGAATGTTACATTTCTCTTTATAAAAATATTATTATTATTATCATTATTTTGTTACGTAATATAATATAATATTACGACATTAATTTACGTTTTATGAAGAAAAATGTATTATAGACGTGATTATAAAAGATTATAAACGTGTGCTTAATATACTTTCACTATTTTACGTACTTCATCAAACATGTAGAATGCAATGAGCTTCGTTATATAATAACGATTTTAACAATAAGATATGAAGATTGTATATAGTCTTTCTTCAATATATTATTTTTTAAGTATCAAAAATGGACCGCTATAGCAATAAATAGTAAAAAATTGAGATTCGATTTGAGATCTTATAATAAAAGGTCATCGAAAGGAAGGCAATATATAGTTATCAAAATGTTAACTTTGCAAATCTTCTATTATATATCTACGGCATTTTAGTATATGAGATTATTGAAGTTACAAACGTGTTACATCCAAGAGACTGACCTGGAAGCAACTGATGGGGTATCACGTGTTACCGATGGATCCGGACTGTGTGCTTGAAATATCGTAGAGGGTGTAGCTGGATAGCTTCCACCAGGTCCATTTTGACTATTACTGCTAACACCGACTACAGAAGAATGTGAAGGTGTCTGACCCCCTACACCAGGATCTCCCCATCCAGGTACACGCGTCACCAATACGGGTTTAACATAACCATTCGTTGACGTCGTTTGACTCCCTAAGGAAATGATAATAAGTTAAAAGAAGAAATAAACAAAAGTCGAAGAATTAATATTTATAATTAAAATAATAATATAAACCTGTGAATGGAGTATAATATTTGGAGAAGGCTTGATCTTTCGATAAGTCTGGATAAAGATATAATAAATGTTGCAAATCTGAAACACGGTCTGCTAAACTGCGGATGGCAAAGTCCTTGCTTGTAAATGGTTGCAGCATAATAACTTCGGTTTGATCTAAAGTTACAAAAGAACAATGCAGAATTCCAGATGAATTAGAATATGATAAAAGTTGTTTTACGATAGGTGAAATCGATAAAATTAAAATCTATGTACCTCCCACCCAAGCGATAGTAACACCTCCAAGTTCTGAATCCGAGAAACGCATTAAGAATGTTCCTGAAGGGCAATTTGGTAACATTTCTTCCGCTTGTTTTTTCCTAACAAATCCAAGAATATAACCATCGATCCAAGGCCCTCTTAAATGCTCTCTTGTCAACTTCATAACGGCATAAAACCATTCCCAGAATGTAAAATTTCTTTCGGGCAATGGTTCTTTACAAAATTGAGCCCAACTTAACAACAAACTGGAATAATCTTGTCCTCCTCCATTTCCACCTCTAAATGCTTTCTCCGCGAGAAAGCGAAGATTATCTTCTGTCAGAGGACGACCTGTTGCTGATCTGAATTTAACGTTTAATGCTTCGGCTACTTGAACCCATGGAACTTTATCAGGTACTGCAAAAGGGACTCTTCCAGGTTCTGCGAAGGCGTTATCCCACGTAACTGTAGCCCACGCGTGTGGTTCTTGATTTCCATGTACAATTACTACAACTGGTAAACTTAAAGTCCAAACTTGAAATACTAGTTCCCCTCCCCCAACATTAAATTGTGATTGGAAGAGAAGAGAGAACTTTTCATCCATGACGGATTCCGTTCCTTTCTTATCAGCCCTTTTAATTTTTTTCAATTGCATATTTCGAAAACTTACAGAAAGCTGTCTCGTTGCCTGTAAGACAAAATACATTATGTATCCTTGCAGCATAAGATATTTATCAAAACGTCGGTACTTTGAGTAAAGTTAGAGTAAGATTTAATTTTTGATAAATTGATAAAATGATAAGTAAATATATAAAATTCTATATTCCAAGGATAATCTTCGCGATTGCTAGAGGAAACAAAATATCGGTTTTTTTTTTTTTATTTAATTAGAAACGCATTGATTACCTGATGATATTCCATCGTGCCTGTATTGTTAAGAATTTCACCACTCGGATCTCCACATTTGGCCAATTTACCATTTTTTATCTGAGCATTGGCTTGTAATTCGCTGATTATGCTCACTTTTACTTGCGGTGGGTTCATATTTACATTTAGTTTTCCTCCAACAAGAAGACGTACTGTGCTTGTAAAGCGAGTATTAGTTTTCATAACCTGTGGCGGTTGCTTTTCTATAATGAATGTACTTGTAACCAAAGAACTAAGAAGTTGAGTAATTTGAGAATTTAAAGATGGAAGAATATCTTGCATTCCAGGAGGATCGAATGCAAATTTTTGTTTCAAACGTTCAGCTTCCTTAATTTGCTGACGATTGAGCCAAATTAATTCCGCGAGACTTTCACACCACTCTTGAATAGAATCAAGATTATTATTGAAGGGTGCTCCATTACCAGCTAATTGCTGATCTCTCTTCCATCTGTTGTATCGAAAATAAAGAAATATTTTGATTTAACTTTGAATATATTAATAACGAGCGAGAGAAACATGTCTGTACTAATCGAAACTTTACCTGATAAGTTCGTCGTCGAGTACTCTTGATTGTAAACTATTCAATCTTGCGATGGTATCCTTAAGCTTATCAGCTAATGTTAAACGTAATTGCATCAAACCTGCTACCTTATGATTTAATAGCTGTTCTTGCTGTTCCTTTTGCCTATATTGGAAATCACTATATATAAGGTGAATATAAATATCATTCGCATAAATCACCATAGTGATTCTATGCTCCTTGAACAGTGGATACTTATTATAACGAAATATTCCGTGTTGAAGTATTGAATTTGAAATTCAAGGTCAAAGACAAACTATTTTTAAGGCATATCCAAAAGTGTAAATTTACGCCATGGTAATTTTTACAAACGATATTTACCTAACCTCTGTATAAATGCAACTATCATAATTTGAATTTGTACGATACATCACAATGTGATAAACAATCAATAAAAATATATAATACGCAGGCACGTTATACAAGTTTTAATAAGTAAATGTAGAGCAATTCAAAACAAAAATGTCTTCTAATGATTCGAATAAGTATTATTCTACCTTCTTATTTTCTTTTCCACGTCTAAGCTTTGTTGATTCTGTGGTTGAGTAGAAAGATGTTGTAAGTGTGCATTCAATTTTGTACATTCATGGTAACTGATAGCAAAGGCTTCTTGTTCCTGTTCCATTTTACGCAAATCCTCTCCAGTTTCTTGCGTTCTGCGACGAAGGGATTCAACTTGTTGCGCTATTTCGGCTACAGCATCACCGACCATCAATCCAACTCTAGCTCCTGCCATATTTAACACAGCGCCTCCTGCATTTTCCACTTGAGCGACGAGTTTCATTTCCGTTCCCAAACAATGTCTAATTATTCTGAACAGTGTACAAGGATTTTGGCTATATCTTTGCTGTTAAAAATAATATTGCAGGTGTAAATAAATTCTACGTGCTTATCCATATAATAAATATGGAAAATAAAGAAGGAAATAATTTACGCGAAACGTTTTAGCTGCCTCCATTAACTTCAGCTTCGTAAGGAAGAGATCTTCCGTATTTAAAGATGCTGCCTTCGACTCTAGCTCTTGTATGAGAGACATGATAAGATTCGATATGTACTGCTCGTATTGCGGATTATCTGGTTCTACGTCGGTCCTATGAAGGTAACTGTACATAAAAATAAGTTTACTTCTAACCAGAAAAGCTTTATATTTGCATACCATATTTTTTCTTCGATCCATGATGACAAGAAATGCCTAACTTCGATAGGAAAATGTTCCCCGTATACAGAGCGCACTTGCTGCAATGCCTCTTGCGGCAGTTGTTGTGCCTTTGCCCACAGAGACATTTTAATAGCGGTGGTCCTTACTCTTGTCTCTGAGGACCCTGTAAAAAAGAACAGTGTTAGAAGGAGCTCTTATCATAAAAAATATCATGTAAACGACGTTACAAATAGATTGATTGTAAATTTATGTATTGGCTTGGCAAGAAAGTAATTTCGGTTTTCGCAAACATAAGGTTGTTTTCTTTAAATTACAATTAAAAGAAGTTCGTCCTTTCTACAAACAAATTGAATTTCATTTCGTGCTTAAAAGCCGAAAACAGTTTCTTGCCAACGCAATATTTTATCGCGATGCACTCTTCTTTGAACACGATCTAGCAAAAATTTCAAAAACTCCGAGAAAGAAGAACCGGAAGTCCGCAAGCAAGACAGAGATGAAAGTTTCTCCGACGATTCGATGAAAAAGATTCCGATTCGAATGGTTTTGAAAATGTGGAAAAAGAAGATTAAGATAAAAGATTCGAGCGATAAATACGCAAAAACGAAACATAACCTCCGTAAAAGATGTAAAAACAAGAATTCGGATGAAAAATAAACGAGGGGAAAGAAAATACGCATCGTGTACATGCGAAGGACGAAAACGTACCGGAAGGATACCCACAGGAAGTCCAAACCTACGAGAGAGATAGAAAATTCGAGGTTCCTCGCTGGGCGGTCACCCATAGTAAAATGGGGGGAGGGAGGGAAGAAATATATCGCATTACCACCATCGAGATACATCGATAAAATACTTTCAGCGTGAAAAGTTCGAGGAGACTCGAGCGGACACGCTTTAGAATAGTTGTAACTACTTACGGTCGATCGACAATACCCTGCTATATTTGTACCTTGCTCGGTAAGGTGCACGTATCGCCTTAGGAATTTCCACGATCGGAACGTCTCAACGCTCGGAAGCGCATAGAATGACGTACGTGTCGATGATAACACGGAAGAAGATAAGAGAAAAGAATAGGAGGTTGGGAGGGAAGAATGAGAAGGAAACTGTCTGGTATGAGGCGCGCAAATGAGAGAGGTAGAATGAAAGAGCGAGGGAAACTGCGCGAAAGTGGGAGAGGTAGAATGCAAAAGGCAGGAGAGTGAGAGAAGTAGAACGCAAGAGCGAGAGAAATAGCGTGAGAGTAGATGCGGTAGAGAACGAAGGAAAGAGGAAGGCTGCAAGAGCGAGACAGAGATTTCGAGCGCGCGTTTTATTTACCTGCCGCAAGTCCAAAGGTACGAGCCCACCAGGATGTGCGTATCGGATTTGTCGACCCTCGCGCGTGGACAATTTATGAACGATCTCCGACCCAATAAAATACGATTCACAAACACCACTTTCGCTTCCGAACGTATAACGTGAGAGACCCGGTCACACGCACGCGTTCGTCAATAACTGTATCCCTTCCCTTAGCGAGCAATACCCGTCTTATGCAGAACTGTTGGAACAAAGAATTCCGAGAATCTAATACCGTAAATGGTGCGAGCCAGTGGTGGGGATCGGTCACATGACTTTGACGTCACGTGTCATGCGTGCGAAGATCGCTTAGTTTGAATTGTCGCGAAGCGCGCGATTTGAATAATTCCAATATGACAACAATTTTTTCCCCATTTTGATTTTGATTTTGACGAAAAGTCATCGAGACGAATGATCCAACGAGTTTTCCAATCGACAAAGTCACAACGATATTCAAAAGGAAATAGATCGAGAAAGTCAATATTTCATGCGTTAAATGCTCCTAACCGATATACGATCGATGACGTTATTCATTTTTTCTCCACGATCTTGAAAAAGTTGACGAATTTACCTGATTCTTAAACTTGCATAGATCAATTCGAGATAATTAAAAACGAACGAAATGCTCTGCTTTCAACTTTTTAGTTACTGTACGCTGATACAAGCGATTCTACTTCATACTCTGTTAGTCGCACTTGATAAAATGTATGTTGTCTGTTGCGTCGAGACGATCTCAAGCAGTATAATTTATTATGATATAATTGAAGAAAATGTCACTTATGTACGGAGTACAAGTGTATATGATAATTATATTTCAAAAATATCGTTACTATCAAATTCAACATACATATATTATATAGATAAAAATAACGACATATCGTGTATATTTTTATATCGTACTTCTTAAGCTCTTTTGTTAAATATGAATATTCTTTTTAGTACAATAATAAATTTATATAAAAACGTATACATCATATCCAAGAAAGTAGTAAAGTGATTCACGAAAATATCGGTCACGCGAAGGTTTGGGTAACTTAACGGACTAGAGTATCGCACACGTAACGCGAAGACACTTGCTTTTGAATCCTGATCCACTCTGCAGTTTGATTTCTTCGGTACGCCTTCGATTAATACTCTAATTTACGGAACACATCGTATGAAGTATAAGGGGAGGTATCACGAGTACGACTGCTCCGATTAAATACGTTGTTGCACTTCCAATACACCAGAAGCCTAGGGAAAGAAATAATGATAACGTTAATATAATAAATAAATCATAGATAAATAAAAATACAGAGTTAAATATTACCCGCGGAAGCTACAATAGGTCCACACGCTCTTGCTAGAGCACCCAAAGAGCGGAATATACCAGTTATCACACCTTTTTGATTTTCTGGTCCAATTCGTGATACCAAAGTCATCATACAAGTAACAACCATAGCAGTTGCTAAAATATTTGTAAAGAATGAACATTCATTTATTCTTTCATATGTGTAATACGATATACACTTACAAGCTGCGAATAAAAATACTCCAAAGCATAACATCGGTAAATTCTTTGCTATTCCAATGCATACGAAAGCTGGAATTATTAACCATAAACCCTAAAATAAGTATATTAAGTTAGACTTACGCATTAGACGGAAATACAAAATTTGCAGAGAATATATAAGTATCGTCTGTACAGATCATCACAGTGCGATTCCACGATTTTGAATAATAGAATATAAACGAAAAAGATTCGATCTTAAATTTGAAAACGTAATGCAGCAGTGATCCGTATGAACAATATTTGTACATCATGTAAGATAAATTTACCTACCAATTCACCGATAGACTTTGTTTTATGAGGTGGAATTGTTCTCACCCAAGTACCTTGTAAAGTGGCCATAATCAATCCAATTCCAAGAAACATCCATCCTTGTTGCATACTTGTAAATTTAAATACATGATGAGTTAAAAATGTTAATGTGAATTCCAATCCACTAAAGATAAATAAGTATATAAAATATACGCATCCCAATATCTTCAAACTTTGTCGATCTAAAATAATATCCTATTGTATTTAGATAAGTTCCATAAATAGTTTCGTACCATAAGTTTACATTTTTATGTAAAATATTTTATTGACGTTAACTTACCATGATCGTTTAATCCGGACACTCCACTGAATTGAAATAGACATATAGGATTAATGTAACTCATAGCTCCTTTCATTCCAGTACCGAGAGACGTCGCTCGATATTTAGATGGCAAACTTTCAATCAAATTGTAGGCGATGTACAACAGATCACCAATAGAAAGTAAAAAGGCAAATAGAGCAGGCATAACATGCCACGTACTGTTTTTAACACCGCTCGAAAGCCATGCAAAAAATGCTCCTATCATTGGTCCCACAACAAATCCAATAGAAAATGCTATTCCTACGAGAGCCTAAAAATAATAATGAACCGTCAAAATACACTCTGTGAATTTTCTACTGTACTTTTACTTTACCATTGCCTTTCCCCTTGTTTTTGAACAAGTAACATCAGCTATAATAGCCAGGGATAAACTGATGTTACCTTTGCTAATACCACCAACGAATCTTGCTAGTACAAACAGAGTAAAATTTGTTGAAAGGAGCCATAACAAATACGACATTGAAATACCAGTTAAACATAGTAACATTATAGGTTTCCTGCCATAGATATCGGATAATGCTCCTATGATTGGTGATCCCAAAAATTGTAAAAATGAATACATGGAGCCCAAAAAGCCTATAAAAAAATTTATCCAAGACCGTGAGGTAATAATAAATGCTTAAGTATTTATTAAATATAAGAAAGAATTCTATATACATGTACCAACCTCCATACAGAACAGTATTGACTCTATTGGGGGCATTAAAAAATATTCTTACTTTCTGTATATAATATAAAATAAAAGCATAGAGTCCTTGATCACTTTCTACTTCTTTATAATACTCTAGAAGAGATGGCAGTAGAGGTAATATCATAGTAAATGCTAGAAGGTCTAAGAACAATGAGAAAAATACTACTTTCACAGTGTTTTCCTTAACTTTGCTCATCTTTCCTTTATTATTTTTGCTATGCTTGTATTAGAAAAATATTTTATACTTATTTCAAAGCATATATCGTACAGTTTAAAATATAACTTTTTCTCAGTTATTTGTATATTAAATATATAAAATAAACATTCGTATATATATATATATATATATATATAT
>JAITYT010000151.1:1544026-1559807 GCA_025433975.1 Liostenogaster flavolineata
CCTCTCCCCCTCCCCCTCTCCCTCTCCCTCTCCCTCTCCCTCTCCCTCTCCCTCTCTCTCTCTTTCTCTTCAATAAAAACAAAGCAATGTGTGTACAATTTATGCAACTATACAAATATGTAAAATATAATTTATAATCCATATAATATATACAATTTATATAAACTGTAGCTTATAATAATTGCTTCGTATTTTTAATGTCTGTTTATAATACTTAAATTTAACCTATTATCTTTTTCCTTTTCTCATTGTATTTAGTATACTCGATTATATTTATGTCGCTTTTGCTCTGTTTCGAGTTAATTTTTGGTTCGTATTTAATATTTATGTGTAGGGAAAATACTTTCCTGAAAAAAATCTTATTTCTAGTATTTGTTATTACAATATCTCCCATACATTATTGTCCATTTGTTATTTGGTATTTTGAATATTCTCAAAGCTTGGCATGATAGTTTGTGTTTTATTTGAAAGAGCGCATTATGGTTTCTTATCTGCATAATATTTTTTTTTGTAGGTTGTTATTTAGTTAACTATTGTAGAATTTTTCATTTAGTTGTTTTGCATAGTCCGCAATTATAGGAACTATCTCAATATCAACTATCCTAATATATTATCTGTCTTCCGATAATATCATTCTGAGATGTTTATTTTGGAATATTTGCAGTGGTTTAATGTTTGTTAGTAATGTGCTACGTCATACTGCTGAAGCATACGTAAAATAGTAATACCAAAGTACTTTATTTCAGTTGGAATTTAGACTGCAATGGAGGCATTCTTTCGGACATAGATTTCCGTGGAATCGCGTTTCTGACGATTCATGGATGCAGCAAGAAAATCAGGTATACGGAAGGACAAAGAACCGTTCGAAATCTAGTGGCAATGAAGCGAGAAGAGAGAAAAGAAGCGAGGGAGTGAGAAAAGGGAAGGAAAGAGATGGAAGAAGAAGGTCGGAGGACAGATGGAAAGCTCGATGGTAGTCGAAATCCGAAAATTTCTCGGAAGTTCGGCCTTGCAAGCGGTGAAAATCCCATGGACAATGAGGACAAAGAAAATTTTCGGTTGCCAGTTTATATACCGGGCCGGCTGGCAAGCTGCAGAGCATTATTACACGATGCACAAAGTTCTCTTGCCTCGCTTCGTACATACGAAGTCCGTAGGTATAAAGATTAGGTGTACGAGATCTTTGAGAGAGAAAGATAAACGGATAAAAGAAGAGGAAAAAAAGAGAAAGACCGAACGGCCATCACGTTTACCATAAACACTAACCAAACCCTCTCATTCTTTTCCTTTTCTTTTTCACCTTCATCTCTTTCTACTACTACTACTACTACTACTACTATTACTACTACTACTACTATTGCTTCTTCCTTTGGTTACCCCTACCATTCTTCCTACCTTCCTTTTTCGCACGGTACGTCCCCCGGTAAGGGTAATATTAAAGGAAAGACGGTACTACCCCTCCCCTCTTCCCACCTTTAAAAACGCTCGAAAAAAATTCCTGTTAATCCGTGCTGTTCGAAATAGGAGAGACATAAATTTTCGTCGTTGCGATCGTCGAATTTTCTGAAAAAAAAAGAAAAGAAAAATAAAAGCGAGAAGAGCAAAAACACGGCTCGCAATCGAAGTACATGTACGAACTAAATGGAGAATGGCAAATTGACAGGTAACCTCGAGCTAAATGTGCACGTTAGATAAATCAATTTATTTAACGTCCAAAGATAATAAATCGGTAAAGCAACTTGAAGATCATACAATTGGGAAAGGTAGAAGAAACCGAATGGAACAGCGTGACGATAGAAAGGCAGAAGGTGAAAAGAGAAAAGATATAAAAGGACCGTGGAAAATCGTCAAATTTTCTGGAAAGAAAAAGAATAAACGTCGGAAGAGCAAAAGCACGGCTCACAATCGAAGTACATGTAGAAGGACCAAAAGGAAAATACCAAATTGAAAGATGTAAACGACCGAATGGAATAGAGAGACGATAGAAAAACAGAAGGTGAAAAGAGAAGAGGCAGAAAAGGAACGTGGAAAATAAGAAGCGATAAGACTGCGCGAGGCGCTCGTACGCACGCCAGTTGCATATGTACAATACTTGTATATGCGCGCGCGCGCGTGCAAGCTGATGCGTATACGTACGTTTGCGTTTCATAGGCACGCGTTTACTCACATAAGCATATGCATAAGTATATGTAAGCGCGTGCCCGCGCAATCAACAGCAGATGCGCTCACGGCGCAGCTGTCCTCCTACAAGTGGTTCTCAATCATCCCCTTTTCTTGATTTTCTTCCCTCTCCGTCGCTTTTTCGTCGTACCCTCCTTTGCCAAATGCTCGAATGCTCCTGCATGCGTTCTCTACGAACAAGAAAATGTCGATAACAGTTTACTCTATATTAGGTGATCGAAATTAAATATCGTAACGCGACTCGATCGTCGCAAACAGCGATTTTTCGATGCGCATTTCGTTCGAATTATCGTGATTCTCAAAGTTTACTGCGCGAAAATGACAACATCGTCGAGTATCAAAATCGATTAGAAACGATTTAATCCAGCGTCAAGTGTTATCATTCGCGTATTTACTTTCTCGTATTTTGTATTTTACAGTAAACTGTCGTCGCCTATTGAAGAGTCCGTTAAATCTTTAAAGAAGATATGCACGTTCGAGATCGTTGCTAACTAAACGACACGATTTTATGAACTTCTATAAATTGGACAATTATACGGTGTAACTTTGATGATTAACAATTTGATGCGTCTTTTTCTCGACGCTCCGTAAAAGTCAAACAAAATTAAATATTAAACTATGAATTACCAATTGCGATAACTTGCACTAATGCATGAAAATGCGAAAGAACGATATTCTTTAAAACGTACATTATAAAGACAAATTTAAAATTAAATGGAATAAAAAATAGAAGTCATTTCGATAAGCTGATTATTTTTAAGTTATATTATTTATTATATTAAATTATATTAGAGATAGGTATTTCTTAAAACCTTATACGTGTACATATCGAATCATCAAAGTTATTAAAAAAAGTATTTAAACATTGAAATTTTAGAAAAATTATTTTTTGTAATTTCTTTTTCCGCGTACATGACTTCTTCAACGTGTAAAGACAAATTTAAAATTTTGAAATGACGTTAACGAGCGTCGAGGATACGATAAAGGTCACGTCTAACGACGCGTTTATTTTATTCGACAAAAACAAAGGGACAAGGAGAAAATAAGAATATTTTGAAGAACGCGCAAGAAAATGTCCCCGAGTTCGGAAATCGTATTTGATTGACGATCGTCCGGACCCTCAACGTGATCTTTCGCGCTATTTTCGCGCACTCCTTACTCCTTCCTTCCTTCCTGCTTCATCATCGGTGTGTCTTCGTAGTTGATATTGCTCTTATTATTGTGTCGTTGTTCGTTGCCGGTCTCGTTGTCGGTTACCTGGCCGCCTACCTCTAGGTAGGACGGAACGGTACGTCACGACGCTTCTTGAAAGGTAGAACAAAATCCAGGACAGCTGATACAATTTTGGCGGGCTCCTCGGGTAGATCGCTACGACAAAGGAGCAGCGCGAGCGGAAAGGTATGGTTGTATGGAAGAAGAAGAGGGGTAAAAGACGAACGACGAGAGAGAGAGAGAGAGAGAGAGAGAGAGAGAGAGAGAGCGAGAGAGAAAGAAGAGACAGGAATCGAGAAAAGGGGGAGGCTTTGGGCTCCGTTGTTACTGCTACTCCACTCCGTTGCTGTTAAGTAAGAATAACCCCCCCACCATCGAGGCCACGGGGCACCTATATAGCCAGAGGCTTTCATGTATTCAGGGGCCCAAAAGGAATAAAGAGACGGGACACCTGGCCACAAGCAGCAGTTTACTCGAGAACGTCCTGCGCGAAACTTCGTCTTCGTTTTCGTCTTCGCCGTCGCCATCACCCATCACCCATCACCTTCTTCCCTTTCTTCTTCCTCTTGTTTTATTATTACCTACACACTTCCTTTTGCCATGCCCTTACTCTCCATACTGAACATCGCCGACGCGTCTCTCTCATCGAACGATCCAGACCCAACGTCGTCGAAGAATTGTCCTGGAAGGAAAAACGAATGAAAATCGTCGTCATCATCGTTGACATCGCCCGTCGTTGCTTGGTTACCCGTTCAGCCGACCACAAGAATCACGAAGAGCATTGGAAAAAGCCCAGGACGAAGTAATAGGATAAGTAAAGAAGTGGAGTACCATCGGCTGCTCGACAATAGTGTGTTGTGCAATAGTGGATCGCGAAACAGTTCTATTACGTCGAACGCAATTGGTCGACCATCTTCTTGCGCGCGGAAATGCGATCGAGCTCTTTTCTTGTCTCGCCTTTTCCCTCGCTAAGTCAAGACTAATCGATTAGAATAATTAGTCGCGAGAAGACGCGTGTTCTCGACCTTTTCTCTGCCTCTCCTTTTTGATAAGATCCCGACAATTCGTTAAAATCCATCATAACGCCGTTTTCGTTTCTTTGGGGTTAGAGTGCGCGCACGCACGCACGCCGGCATGAAAGTGGCGTCCTCCTGGCTTCCTTCGGCACCACGCGCGTTTTCTTTCGCCGTGCTAGGAGTCATTATCATCGTTGTCGTCGTCGCGTCGTTGCTCTCTTAAATCGTTGTTCTCTGACCGAGTCCGCGCGATTCACCGACGCGTCGGTTGCGCGCGTCGTTTGAATCCTCACGCGTACGTCGTAGGCGCCGAACGCGATAAAAACAAGGAGGGTGGGGGCAGGTACGGAAAGAGAAAACGCACCACCACCACCACGTGAGAGAGGGCCCTCTTAGGTAGAGAAGGATGGCAAGAGGAGGGAGGAAGCTCGCACGAAGAAAGTGGCGCATCGATGCGTGATTTTTGTACCCCTTGTTCCGTCGCGACCTTGCCAAAATTTACGCCGTAGAACGCACACGTAGTACCGATCTTTCCAAAATTTCTCGTACGTGTGCGTGCGTGCATGCATGCATGTGTGCGTATAGGAGCATCGACGGGCTTGTTTGTACTCCTCACTTTTTTTTTCTTTCTTCTCTCTCGAAGGGGAAAGGGATGATGCCTCTCTCGGCGTTGTGGTTCCTCGCTAGGACATTGTGTTACCAACAACGGTGCCTCGAATACGAGAAGACGGTATTAAACGTGATCCTTATCGCGCATTATTAACGCACCGTTTCTCGCATCGTATCGAATTTCGAAAGACTGTGACGCAGCAGCAACGATTAAGAATCTGTACCAAGGGACGAACGGACGAACTTCGTCTTCTTCTCTTTCGTGTTACTTTTTGTGTTCTTGCCGCTCTTCGGTCTTTTTTTTTCTATCTTCTTCACTGCTTTACCTTCTTCGAATCGATTGATATGTCGGTCAACGAATACCTTATTGAAGTCGAACGCGTTAGGCGATTCTCCCCTCCCCGTGTATCGGATGATCGGAAATCGTTCATCGAGGATGCGGTACAGTAAATAAGCGATAACCGTACGATTTGGAGACACTGATCACAAGGACCAAGTCGAAAAATCTTTCGCGTTCGTGAAAAAGTTCTAACTGCACGTACGTAATATTTGCACCGAAATTTAGTCTGTACAATTTTGGCTAGTTTCGCGTCTGCCCAGAATGAAGCTCTAGCGCGTATTTTCGTATGGTTTGGATTCGTATAGGATTGCTCAGAGTACGGAGACCAAAATCTATCGAGATAGAACTCCATCGAATTTTTATTCTTTGCGATCTGGTCCCTCGAGGAACGAATTTTAGATGTGTACATCAGTTGAGTACTCGCGTATTTATGATGCACGCGGCAAGGACACAAGAACGAGAAACTCGAAAATGTTGATTTACCTGGAATGATTAATTTCGTTAATATTCGAACGGTCTAGTTCAGCCTTTTTTTTAATTTAGAAAGCAACTTATCCTAAAATATCGATGCTTTTTCATCTTCCGTGATGCACCAGGCAAGCAACAGGTGGCTGTTTATATTTGCATTTTTTGAATAGTCAAGTACGTCCAACGGGGGATTTCGGCATTCCAAATGTCTACAGAAACCCGCGGAAGTCCTTAGATATCTATTAATTAGAAGTAGTAATTACTAGCAATTATCAGTAATTATTAGTAGTAATTATGTAGTTTTTAGATTAAACGATTCGAATAATCTGTTCGTATCTGCGTCATTTATTCTTGTCAAGTCGTTATAAACAAGTGAATGAAGCAGCAAAAAAAAAGATATGCAAACGAGACAAATATCAATGCGTGATTTCTTTCCGATATATTAAACTTGCATCGAAGATAGGTCGAGATTTGTGTCAATGTTTCGTCAATTTTTTATATTCCAATATTGCACTTGTCCCGGCCTATCGAAATGCAATGATCTATCATCGTGGACTCTAGCTAAATATCAAAGAAGGAATAAGAAGGAAGTGTCGTTGAAGACCACACAACTTTAAAAATAAGAGGTTTTCAGCAGGCGGGGTCGTGAGCATTATTTGTAAGATTCGATCAAATTGCACTCGTCCCGGCCTGCTGATTTTCCTCTACATCGTCGTCGTCGTCGTCATTCGGAATTGATATTAAGGTTGAAATAACAGCGCCTACGAAAAAGAAAATATTTACATACGTAACTTAATAAAGCTGATCGTTAAATCTCGATGTGCGATATACCGTTATCTACATTACAAGTAGTAGCGGCATTAGCGATATATGAAGATAGATAAATGAATATTTTCGATTTCTTGATTTTTATATTGAATTGACAAGAAAATAATTTCGGTTTTAAAGTATGAAATAAAATTTATTAATAATAATATTAATAATATTTTTGCCCATTTTTTGGGCAACTTCGTGATTTATAATTATAATGCTGACCGAAGTTATTAAAAAAATACGTAATGCCATTTTTCGACTCAAATTCCGTCGTTTGTGTAACTTTTGCGGTGTCGTAAATTGTACGTATATGCATAAAAAATGACTCTAATGTCAGTACATCGAATTAACGTGTCTGCGTTAAATAAAACGTGACCTTTGTTCAACTACTAAAATTGTATACGGAATATGCGTACTTATTGTTATATAATCGTATGTATGTTTTTCTGTTATGATTCTTTAAATGGATATGAATTAAAGGCATGCTCATTTAAAAAATACACGAATCTTGTTTTCTTTTGTGCCCGTAATAAAGTTCTTACAAAAATTACAAATATTGCAAACGAACATTAAAATCCGAATCATTTACTCGAAAGATTCAAGATCCAGCCATATTTTTCTTTGTGTCTGTGTTTGAAGTAAAAAAAAATTGTTAAAAAAAGAATAATTGGCATTCCGTGGGAAATAAGTACTTCCGTGAGATTATTATCAAGTCGCTCTTTAAGGGATCAAAAATTTAATTTGAATTGTCGGAGAGTAGTGCGTTGATGCATCTTTCAACGATTTGCATACATAAACATACGCATTTCGGTACCGGTCGGCTTCTCAATCTCGGTGTCATCGACACACCTTACCTTTCTGTTCTGTATTGCGGTCTGATCTAACAATCGCACGATTTCGAATGAAAACCACACATCCTTTTGTGTTTTCATATGTAACCGTTTCACGAAACGGTTACACCGCATTCGAGGAGCAAGAGGGAGAGACGGGCAAGGGCTAGGGACAAGGAGAAACTAATAGAAAAGAAAAGAAAGGAAAAAAGGGGGGAAAAGAAACTCCCTTTTTCTACTTGGCTATGAACTCGCAGATCTCCAAATTGAATTTCTTTCTCTTTGCCGGACAAAAATCAATGCAATAGAAAAATAAGTATGGACATTATTTTTTTTTACACGCGTATTTACGTAAATATGCACGTGTAAATATATATATATATACATATCAAAATGCTACGTATGTGTGTGTATATATATCATAATACATATCTTTGTCTATCCTTTTGTAAAATCCCTCAACGACGTTCGTATTTCTTTATCCCTGTTTTTTTTATTCTCTTTCTTCGCTCGAGGTCGTTTCTTCTTACATTATACTTGCTAGATCCTGGCCGTTTTAATTCGCCGATTGTACCCAAAAAACAAGCACAAAGAAGAAGAAAAACCAGATCAAAAGCCTCTTGGAACAAGGAGAAGGAACGGGGGTTACGTTATGTTCGATCAAATAAGAAAACACAATAAAAGTAGTAGGGCTCCCATAGAACGAGAATCCTGTTTTTCATTCATATCCTCCGGTAGAAGACGAGTGTATGCGTCGCAAGCATCCCTCTTAAAGAGTCCCACGGTTTGAAATAAAACACCTGGCTTCTTATCTATGTGAGTAAGGCATGCGTACGTGTTTTACACGCGTGGCACACGCACACGCACACACTTGTGTTCTCACGGCGAAGAAGCCGCGCGCTTTCTGTTTCTCCAATGTCGTGTTTTCTCTTTCTCGCTCTTCTCTTTTTTTATCCGTTCTTCTCCGGCTTATGGGCTACCATGGACTGGTTTTGGCTTCCTTATAAACTTAATTCAATTCTTTGTAATATGTCAAAAGGTTCACCGCGTATACGCAATGCTATTCATATGCTAAATCGAAATAAGAGGGAAAAAGGGGAAAAGAGGTGAGAGAAAGAAAGAAATTCATCCAAGAAAACGAATCCTTTATCTTACCAATCTGCCAGCTGCCGAACATACAGTGAGCATCGTTTCAAATTATTGTACATGGCCGTTCCTGCTCGATTTTTATTTTAAATGTATCGTTATCGCGTTCTTGAAACCACACAAATTTGGGAAAGAATACATTCCTGTACTTTGTATTTATTTCATGTTCAACGACCGTGAATCATAAGATTTGAAATAGTGAAGTTCAATGGAGTCTTTCAAACGATTTAGGTATGTACATATGTATGTATGTATGTCGACTTCTGCTTTCGAGAATTTGGTATCTGCAAATGAAAAAATGTCTATTAAAAACATTAAAGAACATTCCAAAAAGAATAATTGTTTTAAACGAAGAAGTCGAAGTTGGATGTAGATAATGATCCTATACATGCGTTCTATGAGTGATGTAAAAACAAAGAATGCGTCGCAACTTTGTAAAAATGTAACGGAATTGCTTTCACGGTTACAGACGATAAAAACTAGTCGTTTCTCTACATAGTATTAAAATATAATTTTTATGTATTAATTTCGTATTTGTTTAATTTACTATAAATAAAACTACTATTTTATAATTATACGTATTTAATAGATATTTTCCCGTCATCTTATATTCACGATAACAATATCTATCGTGTAAAATTCTAGTAAGCATGGCGTTATTATTTTAAGTGATACTCATATGTGCGTGCAAATACACACGCATGCGTGTGTACACACCGCTTTAATCCCTAATCGACGCGAAATCAAAATATATATAACGGTTACATATTACATATTGGTTCTAATCTATATAAATCAAAGGCGCTGTATTCGCAACAGTTGTAACGTTATTTTGGTTCTCACGACTGTCGTTCGGTTAGAATTAATATGAAGGCTGCAGATTTTTTTGTTCAAGATTCACACGACTTTTCTCACCAATGGCAGATACGCAGATTAACAAACGTTACGTCTACCACGGATATCTATGCAAATTCTTCTTTCGTTATTTATTAAATTACGTTCATAAATGTTTAAATAAATCATTCTTTAATATTTTATATATTATGAATTTACTGTATCCTGCGCATTTAAGGCAGAACAAATTATATTCAACATTACAATGATTATACGTACATATAAGGCACATTGGGACGTTAAAAGTATCGATGCATTATGTAGACTGTCGTCCTTTTATCGTACTTAAATTTTATTTCGCGAACTAAAGAAAATTAAGATTTATTAAGATCAATAAACATGCAATATCTTAAATTTATCTGCACAGAACACATTTAAAAGCATGCATCATTTTACACGTGTACGTAGATATAAAGTTCCAGAGCTTGTGCATAGACAAACTTTCTTTTTAAAATGTACAATACAAACAAAAATATTGATATATTTTTTAAATCTTCCAGATATGTATCGAAATATACATCTTAAACTATATACATATATATTTAAATATTTGAAAATTTAAAGTTGAAGTAAATAACTTATCGTGTTGACCAGTTGCAAAATAAAATTCGAATCGTAACGAATACATAAGAAGACTTTTCGAACAACCCAATAGTAAAAAATCGACGAATAAAACGCGGGGAGGTATTTAAATTGCGTCAAGTGCAAGTCTGTAAGTGACTACGTGAATAGATACAACTATTGTTTGTATCATAACCTCTTAACGCTGGATATTTAGAAATAGTATACAATAAAATATTATGAATTTACTGAAAAGCGTTTCATATAGGTAAATAAAAAAATATATGTATATATAAAATATATGAATAATTGTACGCAATGAAATAATAGAAAGTAGATGGTAACGTATAATAATAATAATTTAAAATAAAATAATAATCTCCTGAAAAAAAACATTGTTTAGGGCATCGGTGAAAGATGCTAAGGAAGTATTAAGAAGAGTGCAGTCCACATTGTCTACTTCATCTTCGCATTGTGATATTAAAATACCGAATAGAATAGAACGGGGTCCAACGGATATTTTAAAGGTTTCTATAAAATTATTTCTCTACTAAATTTTTAATTTATGTGACTACATTATTTAATTAAATAATGCATCTGTTATTTCATACGTTTTAGGCTCTAGAGAAAACAATTTCAAAAGATCCGACTGCTCCTGCTTATAAGTTTATAGATGATCCATATTTAATACCACAAACGAAAGAAACGATACGTTTGTTTGGCTTATCGCGTGAGTCAGGACGAAAAACTGCAAGATGGATCATAAATGAGAATCCCTCTATATTCAAACAGAAACTTGCAGACCCTCCTATTCCGGTACTGCTTGTTTTTAATCTTAATTGGAAAATGCTTTGCGTGTTATTTGATTTTATGGTGTTTCATAGGCATTGGAGCCACCTACTATTTATGATGATAAAAATGTATCTGAAAATATACTACTGACAACGATAGTGGAAGGTGATGTTTCCAAAGCCTTGACCATATATAAGTTATTAAATGAGAATGTATCGACCAAGACAAAGCAGTCACTTTTTGAATTACTATGCTTTTTTAATACCACTAAACCTATATCGACCGATGTACTGGAAGAAAAGTGGTATATGACACAGAAAAAGCAGAACAAAAATACATGGACGTACGTATAAAATTTGATTGTTTGATAAATCAAAATTTTATATACAGGTATCCCTCAAGTTACACGATTAATTGGTTTCGTGTAACTCGAAACCATGTAAATGAAAACTCAAATTTAGTACAAAATCAGAGATTACAGTTGATGATTTTTCCTAAGAGCACTTAACGATACGTACCTATATCCAGAATTATCATTATTAACAGAATTACAACATTCAACTGACACACACAACACAACTGATTCAAGTGATTCAAATTTATACTCTTCCAAACTTTTCAAGAGCAAGAAGCAAAAGGATTTTGCAGATAGCTTAATTATATTAATAAATATATGATAAATACTTATTATTTTGTCCTTTTTATAAAAATTGGTAAAAAATCGTGCAACTCAAGTACCGTATATCTCGAGGGATACCTGTAATTTTTCTTTTGCATCTTGAGGAATATATATGATTAGCTTAATGACGATTCTAAGGAATTAAACCAAATGAAATTTTTCAATTAATTTTAGAGAAACCGAAGACCTAATTAAATTATTTGAATTCTTAAAAACACAAGACGAGATAACAGTAGCTGCAGCGTATAATGCTTACATATGTGGTTTGTCTAAATATTTTAATGTATGTTTATATAGTTGCTACGGTTGTTACTTTAAGTCGATATACGTAGAATAAATGGATATCGTAATATTAAATTTTTCAGGCGAATAAGACTTGGTCAATCTATACATATTGTAAGGAAAATAATATACCATTAAACGTTAATGCGTACAATGGAGTATTATCATTGATTCCAGTTTTGAGAAACAACAGTTCACAATGTAAAATATTGATCTGGAACATATTGAAAGAAATGTCCAATAATGGGATTTATCCCAATATTCATACATTAAATGCTACTTTTAATACAATAAGTTTTTTTCCATCGTACAGCGCAGCTTTAGATTTTGCAGGGGAGTTATTCAATGAATTCAGTTATTTGGATATAAAGCCAACGTTAACTTCGTTTTATTGTATTCTATGTAGCTTCAATTTGCAAAGTAAGATATTTCTTTTTACATAAAACTAGTATAATATATTTTTCTTAAATATGGATTTAATTGGTATTTCTTAACTTTACAGTTGACGATGTAAGGTCTGTTATTTCAAAACTATTAGATACTTTGGAAGGAGAAACTCTAGTGTTGCAAGATCCAAAAGATACTTATTTTTTCCCCCTAATAATGAACATAGCTTATAAAATTGGCGATCGAAGTATTGGAGAAAGAATACATAAAATTCTTTCGTACGAAAATAATTATCTATTTCTTAATAATTATTATAAGGTAACTTTTAAACACATACGACTTATTTTTAGTCTGTTCATGATAAGATATTTTTATTTACAGCACAATGTTTATTATCAAACATACTTGCTGCTAATTCTATCGACGGAAAGCCTAGATACATTTTTCGAGTATTATTATCGAATAGTTCCACATGTTTATATTCTCGAACCATTTGTAGCCGCAGAAATTATAAAGTCATTAAAACTACATTGTGGAGAAATAAATCAAATGAATTTACCAAAATTTTGGTCTCATCTGATGCTCGCTAATTTAGTAGAAAAAGATGCTATAGTACCAGATACGATCAATCTAATGTGCAATAATTGCAATCTCATGCCTGAATCTCCACTTCACGTGGTATTCGCAGAAGCTGCTTGGACACTTTGGAACTTCATAATGGTTGTATTTTTGATTATTGTATTATTGATTATTGTATTATTTATAATTATTTCATTCATTTTATTTTATGTTTAAATCGAACAAAATTAATTAACGTTATTTGCTAATCACAATAGCAACGAAGACAAAAGAATCTCCAACAAATCCAATGGAAAGCTTCGTACCTGGGTGACATTGCCATATTGTCATTACGTGCTAAGTACTTCGAACGCGTACATGACATTATATTTTTCATGGTGCACAATGAAGAATTGGTACATGGCATATTAACTTTGCAACAGATCAACGAATTATACGACACATGCATTTTAGAAGAAGACAGTTCAATTGCCCTCGTAAGTATTTTTATATTATAGAAATACTTTTACCATATAAAATAAAGAAGTATACAAGGAAGTAAATTTCATTCAATTAAACAAATTTTTAGCTCCTACTTCAGTATGCTGTAAAAAATGGTTATAAGGAAATTAAACCGATGACTACAAAAATATATAAATCTCTGTCACTCACAGAAAAAGAAAAATCCATATTAATTGATTTAGTCGGAGAGCATAAAATTCAATAAAAAATGTCTAATGATTTATATAATTCTTAGTTTCATAATAAATTAAATAATTTATAAATTATTATTCGAATAGCTAGTAAATTACTCCACGGATTTTGTTAAATAATTACAGTGCGCATTTACGCGCGTTTCTATCAATCTCTAGGGACAACGAAGCGCACATATACGCAAAACTACTATTAAATTTAAGTACTGACCATTATCATATGCTTTTGTTCGATTTAAACGTTAAATAAGTTTCCTTGAACACGTATTTAGAAAAAGAATTTATCAATTGAAGGAAAGAAGTTGTTTTAATGTTTATTGTATAAAGATCCTATTTATTATAATTTATTATTGATTATAATTTAGTATTTTTCCTATTTACCTAAGATAGGATAAACCGTTGGGTATCATTATTGAAACAAGCTCGGAGAATTGCTTTGTCACATATGAAATGAAAATTACAAGCATGATTGATACGTATCAATGTCCTTGTCCCTTGAGTTACAATCCCAAACGATTAACGAATTAAATTGTGCAATGGTGGGAGACTGTAACCCCTTGTTACTCAAATACTTATTTCCTGCATTACACAGTTTAACATCATAATACTCCACTGTCCTTTCAAGACCAAGAGACTGTGTTAGGTGGTCGCACAAAATACTCCAATAATTTTGAAGTGCTGCAAATTTTCTGATACGACAAATTTTGTTCCTGCGTAAGTGGTTAAAGCGAAGGAAGAATGAGTCTTACATTAGAATTTGTGCGCGAATTGATTATGAAAGAAGAATCCGACGTAGAAATTACTAGTTTGGACGAAGAACCTGGATCGAGAAGGGGAGACAATTACACTTCGATGCTGTATCGTATTCGAGTGAAAGGGAAAAAGCAACTTAAAACTGGAGAACGATGTAATTGGGAACGTGCTATTATATATAAAGTTTTACCGCAGTCGCAAGAACGCAGGGAGGCTTTTAAGAGTGAATTACTTTTTAGAAACGAAGTAGCATTTTATACGTACGTATGGCCTGCTTTAAATAAATTACAAATGGATGGTAAGGTAGTCTTTAGTGGAGTTACCAAAGTATACGCAGCAAAGGCTGATCTTATAGCAATGGAAGATTTAAGAGAAAGAGGCTTCAAAATGATAGATCGACAAAAGGGTCTGCAATTTGATCATTTAAAGCTTGTATTAAAAGCTTTAGCAGGTTTTCATGCCCTTAGCCTTACGTTAAGGGAAACGAGGTACACATATACATATATACATTATGAATTCTAACAAAATGTACTAATTATATTGAAGAAATTCAGTTGTATGTATTATTTTTTAATGTAAATTTAATATTTATTTAAAAAATTTTTTTAAAGACCAGAAGAATTTGCAAAATTAACAAATCCAGATGGTGGTCAAGGTATACAAGAAGCACTTTTTCGAGTCGAAAACGAAGAATGGTATCGACAATATTATCAAGCTGCTGCAAATAATGCTATCCAGATGGTATCGGAGGGTCTTCCTGCATGTATGGAACACAGAAGAGAAGAAGTAATGAGAAAACTACAAGATTTTTTAAACGATGAAGTATTTTTTCGCACCATGAGTGAACTTGCAGCTGCTCAAGGACCTCTTACTGTATTTTGTCATGGTGATTGTTGGACTAACAACATTCTTTTTGGAAGTCAAGAAGAATCGGACGCGGAGGTGAGTGTCCTATTAATATAAGATGACTAACTATCCTCCTTTTGGAAGTTCTGTCCTCCCTTGAAAAGTGTTCTTCTAGATGTCCTTTTCAATATGTAAAAGCTGACTTGTAATTCTCTAAATATTAAATGACAAAAATTTCTCATGATAAAAAAACCGCTTATTTAATTTTATGTAGGCAGTAATTTTGTTGGGATTACAATTGGTGAAGAGAAAATAATACTTTTCAAAAATGCAACAGTTGCGATTTTCGATTGTGTTAGTTTATTAATTGATTAAAATAAACTAGCAATATCCTGTTCTTTTTATATTTACAATCTTTGTTTTTTTTTAATTTATTTATGCCCTCCTTTTCATTGAAAAAAAGTTGGTTACTTTAATTAATAACAATTATTAATTTAAAAAAATAACCAAATAATGACTTTAAACATATCATGTAAGGTATGGTATGTATTAAAACAAAGCAATATGTCTCTTTGCATGGCATTATTCAATATAAGGTTAAATTTGTATTACAAATTACGATATTTCATTTTAATGAAAAATTAATTTATCCGCTGTATCTGTACAGTCATTATATATTCCTTTTAAAATTAAAAAAAAAA
>JAITYT010000151.1:1559933-1572540 GCA_025433975.1 Liostenogaster flavolineata
AATTATATATAACCAGTGCTTTAATATATATTTTCAAAAAAATGAGGAACGAAGATAAAAAGAATTGTTAAAATTAAAATGATGACGCATTTTTTAAATATATTTTTATTATATAAATTTATAAGATACCTATATCTAAAATCTTTTAGTTCTTATCACGGAAGTACTTTGCATTAAGGACCTAATTTAGATATTTCTGTCATATTCACTGATAATTACAATATAATGATAGTTATGACAATTAATTTTTTATTTATGATGTCTCGTGATTTAAATTAATTATAAAAGATACTTGATTAAAAATTATGAATTAAATATACAATATATATAAAAAATATGTATAATATACTGTATAGAACTATGTACTATACAGTACAGTAGTAGAACTACTGTATGTTCACAATTATAGTTGAATATTGCATATAGCAAACAAAATGAAAATCTTTCAAATAGAAAACTACATTTAAAATATTTGTTTTCTCGTTGTGCATTTATTATATTGCATATTATTATTATTATTATATATATGTGTATATATATATTAGAAAAAATTTAACTTTATGCAATATATGCAGAATATACTCAATATTATATTTGAATACTAAGTAAATTACTAAATTGGGTCCTTAAACATTCCTTAATGCTATGATTATACAGGTCGTTTATTTAATTGATTTTCAAATGTCTCGGGTTGGTTCACTGGCTCTTGATCTTGTAAATCTATTATACTGCTGCACAAGTGGAAAAATTAGACGTACATACATGACAGAGCTTCTTCAGCATTATCATTCTCATCTGATGTCAGCATTGCACACTCTTAACCCAGAACATTCATCAAAAGATCCATCTGTCATGTGGAAATTGTAAGTAAAAATTTGGTATATTAAGAAACTATCGTAATAACTTAATCTTAAACATATTATGCATTATTATGTTTTTCAAAGCAAAAAAGCAAGATAGTTTCTTTAATTGTTATATAGATTAAATGAAGAGATGCGAAGATGCGGACGTTTTGGGGTTGGTTTGGCCTTGGATATTTTGCCTATTAGTACATGCGCGAGCGACGAAGCTCCAGATTTGTACGAAAGAGCAGAATCCAGTAAAGAAGAGCGGAATACTCGAGTACCACCAGTAGGAGGAGCTGAATGTAGACAACTTATGACTGACCTAGTTTTGGAATTAGTACATAATCGTGCTCTATAAAGTAATTGTTAAATTATCGATGAATTTTTCATAAAAATTTAATAATTGCTATAAATATTAAGTATTACTAATATTATCCTTATAATATATACATTAAATCAATATATTATAGATCTTCAAATATAATAGATGGAATCTGTATAATAGTTTTAGATGCAATCTGTAAGTTTAAAAAAGTAATTGGATTGCAAATTAATATAATCAGTTGGAAATTATGAGTTTAAAAACAATGAAAGAAAAACGCTCTCTTTTTAAAATTTCATGCACTTTCGAACAATGTTATCTTTAAAAATCACACTTTCCCATAATAATCTTATATTTTTAAATAAATCCTATTTAATATTATGAAGATTGTTACTACAAGTATATTTTATTTATACTTATACTATTAGTATAGCGTATACTATTAGTATAAAAAAATAACTATAAGGAAATAAATGAAAAACAGATGTATGATAAAATAAAGCGGTTAGATACCATGTAATATAGTAATGACAGGATGTGCAGTTGTATATGTGTGATTCATATTTATTACCCTATATTCATTTTTAAAATAATCATAACAGTATGAATTACTGATATGATTCATTGCTAAAACTTTAATACAACTCACAATTGAATTATGCCTGTTGCGGAGGTGGATGAGTCGGAGGTTGTTGGACTTGAGCTTGTGGACTTGGAGGTTGCTGTTGTTGCTGTTGTTGTGTGGGTGGCTGCCAAGGAGGATGCTGGTTTTGTTGTTGTTGTTGCTGTTGTTCTTGTGCTAAACGTTGATGCGCTTGTTGTCTTGCTCGAAATTCCGCTGCTTTCAATTGTTCTAGATGGAATTGTTGTCTTTCCGTGATTAATTGTTGCCTCTGATATTCGAGTCCTTCGCGTTCTCTTTCCATCGTAGTTTCGAGCTCTTCGAAATGACGTAATTTGATTTCTAATTTCTTCATTTGTGTTTCGACTAATAGCGCGACCAAAGATTTAATTTTACGTTCCTCCACGGCTGCTAGATGCTTCGCTTTCACAGCCGCGGCTGCCAATGCTGCAGCAGCCGCCGATTGCAATTGAGCATCTCGAACCACCTGTTTTGTTGAGAAATAATACGATTTAATAAATTTTTTTTTAATGTAAGAAGTGCCTATAGAAATAAGTTACAATAAAATTAACCTTATCTTTCTTTTCTTTCGCCTCTATAGCTTCCGTATCTACAGCAGATTTTACATCTTCTTCGCTCTCTTTTGTTTCATCTTCCTTCTTGGCAATTTCTAACGCAGGTTGTTCTATGTCAGTCGTATCCTTTGCTTTTTCTTGATCTTCTTTCTTTGCTTCTACAGTCGTCGTACCCGTCGAATGAGGAGACGTGACCACTGTCGATGGTGTTACAACTGTAGACGATGTAGTAGTATCGTCTGGAGGTTCGGGTGGACCCGTACCGGCAATTCCTGATTGCGCTAATCCAGCAGCCGGATCGAATTTTCCTACCAATACGGATACACATTTTAATTTCTACCTATTATCTTACAAGGAGTAGCTAAATTATTTATAAACGCAATATAATTACCATCTGAGTTTGCACTGGCTTGAACATTTCTCAAATGCTGATCCAATAAAGCAGCTGGCACTTGGTCCTTGATTGCAGCAAATTCTTCCATAGCAGCTTTAGCAGCGCTAGCAGCCACTCTAGGATCTACTACTGAGGCTAAAAATGCAACGGTGCTCATAACAGGATTGCCTGCTTTTGAAAATGGCACTGGTTGATAAGCCAATGGTCCTAAGCCTTCAGGGCCGCCTTCTTCCAAATATGGATCTTCTATAGGTAAACGCAAAAAGTGCAAAATACACTCATCCTGCGTTCTAGAACCAACGTGTTCACAAACTTTATTCCAATCATCTTTGTGCAATTCCAACCCCTCTAGTAGCAAAAGCGTTTCTTGTTCTGTCCAATCGCGAGTAGCACCTGCTGCTTGTTTATTTTTCAATACCGCCGGTTTTCTAGAATATTGATCAATTTTTAGACCAAAGTTTGCCATTACACCTGCCGAAGCTTTCTCTTCTGCTCCCAGTGTGCCAGGAACGTTAGACTTCTTCTCAAGATCGAGCAACGTCTTTGCCGCGGAAGGCTGCGGTGTTTTAGGCGGATTTGGATTAACTGGTGCCAATCCAGACGGAGTGTCCGATAAAACGTGAAAATGTGATGTTGGTGGTGGACCCATAGGCGTAGGTCTAGATTCCGCGTCTACTTGATAATTGATAAGGCCCCACTGTTCAAGAAACGCATGAACACGCATAATAGCGCAAACATCACCGGCTAAGTTACGTCTAGAACGAAAAGATATTTATGAAATTATAGAGATAAAAAATAACATTGCACTAAATTATTTCTATCAATTACCTGCACGCTGTCGACGTTATATATTCTGTTGGATTTAGTCGGTAGGTATCGATCATAAAATTCCTATACGCGAGATAAATTTCTGGTGTTTTTGATTTATTCTTGCCATTGAAAAATTCGGAAAGTGCTCGCTTTTCGATAGTATGAATAGAGTTATAGTCAAACCAAGCGGAATAACTAGGCACGACTATATGATGCGTTTGCTCTGTAACGTTATCTTCTGGTTCGTCACCTTTTCCACCCTCTCCCCTTTCTTTACTTGTATCTCTTTCTTCTCTGTCCTGAGTTCCTTGTGAGCTTCCTTTGTCGACTAAAAAAGCAACCCAACAATTATTATCAATCAGATGGGATTCTAAAAATGAATGGTATTAATGAAAAAAGTATTAAATATTTGTTAAGCAATTATTATACCTTCCATCGGTTCGTCCAAATCCGCCATATTACCAGACTTAAGAGGTTGAAGTTCATTGTCTTGTTTTTTACTTCCTGTGGTTCCTAAATTACTGCTGCCAGTTGAAGCATTACCTTGACCTGTAACTGGTGGATTTGTAGGTGCAGCCACCACTTCTACAATTCGAGGTTCTGCTGGTGGATCTTCCATTCCCTGAGTAAGATCTTCCTCTTCGTCTCCGCCGCCTCGTGATTTCTTTGGGGTTGCTGTCGACGATGTAGAGGAAGCACTTTGTATACTTGACGGTGCTCTACTACTATGAATATCGTATTTTAAGTTAAAAAATGTAGACAAATTCATATCGATTTGTACTTTAGAATACGATATAAAAGTGTTATATACTTATACCTTTTACGTTTTCCAAGTTTTGGAGCAGGACTAGGAGATCGTTTTCTTTTTGGCTTCTTTGCTGGTGGTGGATGAGAAGGCTGTGCCATTAAATCTTCGACGGAGAGTCTATATTTGTGGACTTTTTTTTGTCCATTATCATCCACCTCGTAATCTTCTTCGTTCATCCATTCGTTATATTGATCCAGATCTAATGCCCACGTTGCTGATACTTTATATACCGATCTAAGATGCGAACAGTAATATTTGATACGTTAAACTTGACAACCAAAAATGCTAAGAAATAAAAAGTAATAAATCTTAAAACATATTGCGAACGTTTTGTAGTATCTGAGCGTTTCGTAATGCAATAAACTATTTTTAATTTACTTAATTTGCATATTCCTTCAGTAATAACTCATGAAAAAAATGCACAATCGATAGATAATAAGGAACAAATTTATTTTGACACTAACATAATGATAATTATCACAGGGTAAATCCTTAATGTTTGTTTTAATATAACTCTGGAACGTGTGTAATAGAATAATCAAAACAAATGTTTTAGAAAAAAGCTTATAAAGGAACTCAATTCGAAATTCATAGAAAGACAAGTGAGGACAAAGACGAGTTTTGGCAGTACTTCAAATAAAAATTTATTTAACCTATTTATGTTTTGAACACATACCTAACGAAGGGTGTGATAACAAACAACATATCTAACAAAAATAGTAAAGGTTATAATAAGAAAAGCGTAGACTGCGTCTTTTTATGACTTTTGCCTATATTAATAAACTTGTGAGAGTGTATAGGTATGCTTTTCATATACATTGACAGACTTGTAAAAGCGTATATATACGCCTTTAGCAGTGAAAGGGTTAAGAAATGCTATTCATTATCAAAAAAATTGATAAAATTGTGCAAATATTACACATACATTACAGATGACTTTCATACAATACAGTGTTTTTGGCATACGATTTGCAAAAATCACGACCTAGAAGTATTGTATTGTATGACTTAACGCATAATATATTTCACCAAGTATTACCTTGCGTTTGAATTAGAAAAACTTCCTTCTGGATAATCCCATGGCAAATCTAAAGCAGTCCAGGAATCGTAACTGTCAGGAAAATAATACCAGTGAAGCAGAACAGATCTTTCACGTTTCATACAGGGTCGTGCGTATTCCTCCTCCATGGGATCTACGGGTGGAAAAATAATGTGCGTAGCATCGGTTTCATTTTCAACAACCGAGCCTTGATGTCGTCTTATTGCCTCTTTTACTTTTGCAGATGTCGATTTGTCAACATCGGCTCGTACGAAGACAGTGGGAATGGACATACATCTATTCTGAATTAAGGTACACTCTGCCGCTGTTAACATGTCTACTGTACGGTCGAGACGGGATCCTGACTGAATAAAGATAATTTATCAGTTACAGTGTATATCTACATATGCATGTATAATGTATAATATATAATGTTAATGTATAATGCATTTACTTTTCCGACTGAAAAATCAAATCTACGCCATCCTTGCTCTTGTTTAAACCTATAAGCAGTAGCAAGTATATGGCATAAACCACCTCCGGGTTTGAAGTCTAAGAAACATTTCATCTAAAATAAATTATTTCCATTATAACAAAGAGTAGAGGCTTCATCCAATCGTTAATAAATTAATAACGTACCGGAAGTCTAGTCATTGGTGGTTTAGAAATATTCTTCCCTAAATTGTCTTCTTGAAATTGTAGTAACTGTATTATTAACGTAGCTAAACTTTTGTTGGTGGGTAGATCTGTTTGTACATACTGTAATAGAAATTTAACATAATAAAAGCTCTCGACATCAGCATTTTTTCATCAATAATAAACTAAATTTATAATAATTTAAAAAAACAATAATATCACAGAAAATTTAATCTGTTTTTAAAAGAAACATGAAAATGTATAGATAACATTTTATGTGTGGAATACACTAAATCCATAGACACGCATACATGTATATGCATATGGATCGTAGAAGCGTAAACATATAAATACATACGATTTGAAATATTTAAAAAAAAATCTCTTATTTCTGCCACTAAGACGAAATAAAGAAGATTCACCGGTAATGATTGACATTTAATATTCACGAGGAAGTCTTTTGCTATTGACTATTTTGATGCCGAGTTAGGATGTATACCTTCTTGCAATTCTTTAGAAGCCATTGTTTAACACCGTCGAGCTGTGTAAGAATCTCCGGAGATTCGAAAAATGCCGTGTTGGGTCCGCCGTCCTTTTTTGGGCCTAATGCAAGCATTTTTCATTAATTATGGACTTAAGAAATTGTCGAAAACAGAACCACTAAGAATGCCGCGTTAGTTGCAAACATGACATGCCTCTGAAGTTAGTTTTGGTGTCAGGTAACCCTGACGGTTTTTTCGTTATTTTATAATAATTAATTTTTAAATATTAAGTTAAATTTTCCTTGAAGAACATTTAAGGATCCTAAAAAAATAACTTATTTTAATTCGATGTAAACTTAATCGATGTTAATACAGATTAGTTGAAACTGTTTTGACTTGCAACGATTGGTATGCATGCTCTCGAATTAACTGTCTCCGATCGTATGTGACATCCGGTAGGTTTTAAGTGCAGAGGACGAACGTAACCTAACAGATATTATTATTATTGTCATTAAATTTCCAACTTTGGTTTTATGGATCATTGGCTGACATAACAATTCTTTAAGTTATTTAAAGAAGTAACAAATTTAATCATTGTTGATACAATTAGTCGAAAATCGTTTTGACTTTCGACAATTAGTCTCTTGAAACAGCACATCTTCGATCGTATGTGACATCCAGCAGTTTTTCGTGTTAGAGATACGTAAACAGTAAGAGTTTTTTGAATATTTTTTTAGTTATCAGACAGATAATATATTGTGTAATGTCGATCTATTCGGTTGACACGGAAGTAATTTCGGTTTTCATAAATACTTAACATTATGTTTTCTGTCATTGTTACGATTATGAATCATGAAGTTGCCAGGAAAATGACAAAGGATCATTTAACAAAATGGAAAATAAATGATTGATTAAAGTTCATTCTTTGTATAAAAAATTAATTCTTTTTCTCCTCTTACTATAAAACTGAAATTACTTTCATGCCAACCCAATATAATGCGTCAGACTAAATGTCAACATCATTATTTATTGTGGTTTTCAGACATCTCGGATTTCTTCTTCATAATGAATAAACACGCAAACCTCGATCTAGCGTGTTTTCTTTGTAATTGCATTTTGTGGTATATTTAAGACTCTTCTGGTAAGTGAAAACACGCACGCGCACGCACGCACGCACGCACGCACGCGCGCGCGCGCGCGCGCGCGCGCACACACACACACACACACACACACACACACCCATCAGGTTTATTGGAAAGTTCTGTCAAATAATGTCATCTCAAGTTTCAACATTGACTCTTTCTGCCATTATATTTTTATATATATGCTCGATATATATGTGAAGAGGTAGTTAGTACGATGGAAATTATATTATTCATTATTATATATCCAATATTAATTAATGTATCGAATATGTATTAGTTTCTTTTAATTAAAAACGGATAAAACTTTCCAGTAGACTTAATATATATCAATTGATTTTTTGTAATTGCTACTACTGAGATTAACTCAAACTAGACTATCTGAAAATAATGGCGGTCTACCTAATATTATTATTATACTTCCAGAAAAATTAACAATGTCTCACAAGGACGAAGACGTAGATATAAATAAAGCCTTTGAGAATATACTATTTGCGGAGGAGCAAATAAAAGAGTCCGCTTATACGGAAGGTTACGATATTGGTGAAAAGCAATTGCTAGAAGGATATCATCTTGGATATCATAAAGCCAGTTTATTAGCTGGTCGGTTGGGATATTATGGTGGAATTTTGGAGAATTATTTATACAATAACCAAAATTCTTCCGATAAAATCGTAACACTGGCGAAACAAATTTTGGAAGATATTCATAATTTTCCAAAGCGTAACAATCATACCATTGATGTAGCAAAGGCAATAGAAGATATTAAATTTAAGTATGCGAAATTCTGCTCATTAGCAAAATTACATCATTTATATCCAGAAGTGGACAAACTTGAGTTTTAATGGAATAATTTTTAAATATACATATATTTGAGAAAAATGATTCGATATGATGAACAATTTCAAATGGTATTAGATTTCTTGAATTTATATAAATCATTAATAGATTGTCATTTAGTTGATTTTATTACTGACGAATTATGGGATAACTGTTTATCCGAGCCTTTAAGAGTGGAGCTTGAAAACATGGAAGCAAGTGCCAATGTTTTTACATATAACAAAGAAAATATTAATTTAAATAATTTTATGAATACTATAAAATCGTTATCTTTAGAATCGTATTCTAATGTTATAAATTTACAAGATTTACCAGAATTATTATCCAATACAGTAAATGACGATTGGAAAGTAAATATTGATTGTGTTGATAATAAATTGAAATTCATGAATAAAAAGAAATTTCACGAGGTCGAAGTTCTCGGTAATGTTATAAAGCAGCTAGCAAATGCAATTAATGGCTTAGTAATAGATGCTGGTGCAGGAAAAGCATACTTATCTACATATTTATCAGAAAATTTTAACATATCTGTGCTTGCCATTGATTCTTCAAATTTGCGTCAAGAATCAGCGATACAACGTCAAGAAAAAATTAAAAGGAAAGGGAACGTTTCTCCCACTCTGGTATATTTAATACTTTTTTAAAGAATTATTTTTGCTTGTTATCTTAATTTATTATACTATTATAATTATTATCGTTATATTTTTGACATTGTTTTATAGATGAAATATGTAGTAGAACGAATATCTGATAAAACTGATTATTGTAACATAGTAAAATTAAATTTTCCCGATTGGAACTTAAAGAATAATTTAATTTTAACTGGATTGCACACATGTGGCTCCCTCATGCATTCACTTATTCGAGTATTTTTGCAAACTAAAGAAATAAAAATGTTCTGTGTGGTTCCATGCTGTTACCATTTAGCTAACGAATCTCTAAATAAAGAGATAAATTTCTCCAAAAATGCCAGGATGTTAGCGCAACAATCTATCGAAAGAATTAACAAAAATAAATTATTGCCTCCGATACTATTCTACAGAGCAGTATTACAAGTACTTCTACGCTCTATGGGTAAATTGAATTTATATATATTTATATCATTTACAATATATTTGTATACTACAATAATCCTCAGGGGAATCAGTAATAAATAAAGAATAAATTTGCATACTGTTATAATTTGAATAGGTTTGTGCAATGCAAAAGTTGGACGTAGTAAATATTCTGATAATTTTCCAACATACGCAAGATGGGCTCTATTAAAGATTGGACTCGACGTAGAAAAGGTATGGCATTGACAATGCAAGCATAACATATGGTTATTAAATATTTTTCGAGCATTTCACATAAAAGAACATTTTTTAGATACCTTCTGCTGAGAATTTGCAGGAATTATACAAATCTCATTTAAATTTAAAAAGAAAATTTGATACGTTCCAAATGTTACGAATATATTTAAGTCCAGTAGTGGAAACAGCAATTTTGTTAGATAGAATAGTATATTTACAAAACAGCAAACAATGCTCCAAAGTTGCAATCTTACGTTTATTCGATCCTGTTTTATCTCCAAGACGTCATGGTATCATTGCGATAAAATAAATGTTTCATACATAAAGTGTACTTAATAAACAATTACATATTTTATTGCTATAAAATTGTTTACGTTTATAAAAATTTTATACTAAGATAGAAACACAAAAACAAATGTATGGCTAAAAAAGATATATTCCTTTGTACCATATATATTTATAAAAGAGCTATCGACTGACATTCATTTATTTTAATGTATTCTAAGCTATGTATCATCATCTTCTGCTGACTGTAAATAATCCATAACCGACGAATAACCTTCTTCCTGTGCAACTGGTGCTAAGATTCCTGTTGGTCGTAAACCATTTCTTGTTCTACATATACTACAATTACACAAACCTCGGCAAGGTGGACAAGTCCAATCCTATAAAAGATGTATGTATAAATGTAGAATGCATCAAAATATTATAAATAATTTTTGAATAATCTAAGAGCATTTTCATTATAAAATATCTGCAATTAATAATTTAATTAATTATCGTTATAAATATAAAAGTACAAGAAATTTTAATAGTATTATACGTTATAGCGAAATTTACAGGGTCTTTTAGAGCTTCAGTTGCGCTTTCTCCATATCTTCCTCGCAGACAAGGTCCACAAAATTGCCCTCTAATACCGACACATTCTCCAGATCTGCAAATTGTTTTTGTGTCTAAAGTTTTTTGCCTACATTGATGACAACTAGTGCCATTGGTTTTACAATATGTTTTTAAAGTCGATTTTGTTGCTACGTTCTCTAATAGTTCATCTGTAATTTCATCAACTGATGGTATACTGTTAGGATCATAAGCCGATTTGACTATGTTATAAACTCTTCTCCGATGGATATTATTTTCTTCATAAATATTTTCTTCATCTTCATCTACATCACAGACACCCATCTTCATTAAATCAATTGTGCGTTGAAAAGGTTTTGCCCAAGGAAACAGAACTTTAAGTTTTGACTTGCTATTTTTCGGTACAGAAATGTCTTCTTCACTTGACGAATTTTCTGATTCATTGTTACTTAAAATTTTAGATCTGCTTCTGGTATTATATTTTTTACGAAATTTTAAGTTCGTGTTCTTAGGTTTAAATAGTCTCAATTCATTCGAAACGATTCGACGTCTTTTTGCAGGACGTTCATTCTCAATGTTGTCCTCTTTTTCGGATTTCCTCACTGAGTTTCTCTCCTCCGATGTTTGTTTCTTTAAATCTTTAAAAAAATCTGCGAACTAAAATAAAATACAAATTTTTACCGTAAGAATTATCCTACATCGAACATTGAAGTATTATTATGTTAGGTTATGTTCGTTCTTTCTGCACTTACAAAAGCGTTTCTCTCTGTGATGTTTTTTTGTCGTAGAGTACTATAATCCTCGTCATTCATCGTTAATATTAATCAACAAAGATGTACGTACTTCTTTAAAAAAAATCGTCAATTTTAAAAAATCATTTACCCCGGTAACGTTACAAATTTCATGTAGTTATTACGACATTTAAATATGCGGCGCCCCCACGAACTAAATCATGTATAGATGAACTGCTACAAGCGGTAGATACGTTCTTTGAAATATCTCATTGTAGGAAATATTAACTTAGACTCACAGAGAAGTATTAGATGTCATGTGGAGACACAAAAAAGATCATTAAAAGAAGACCTTGTTACAAATGAAGAAGGTATAGAGTAATTCTAGGTGAAGTTAATAACAATATCACCCTAGGGAGACATCTACAGGACTATGCCAATTGAGATAGCATTTAAAATCTATCCAGAGATATCACACAGTTCTGTTACACGGACGATACTAGTCCTGCAACTGAAGCGGTGATAGTATGACTGGAGGGAAACGTTTCAATCTCTGTTGAAAGGATGTGTCCATATTCATAGCTGAGAATACAGCAATTTCAAGAGTTTTAGCAATTCAATGATTACTTTAACAGGAACTTTGTAACCTGCATGGATAAATTTAATGTGCCCTAACTAACTGCGCTAGTATAGGTAACACTAATGGCTACATTCTACAGATCAACGAGAACGTCTCTTTACCAAGTCTGTTTCTTTTCAATTTTCTTTTTTTGTTGTTTGATATATAATGAAATATATATATAATTGTTGATTCCTGGATTATTTTCATACTATCGCCTGTCCCAATTTGGCGAGAGAGACGACCAGTGAAGTAAAGTCGAATTCACAGGGAATCTGCATGCAGAGTATTACGTGTGTCGAGAATCAAAGCGATTTCTGGTTAGTATGCAGAAACTCAAAGTAGTGTGTATGACCCAAAAATAAGGAACAGCTTTCTATAAAAGGTTTCCAAAATTGTTAATCTGTGTACTATTTCCGTATTATTACCTGTTCCAATCTGACAGAAAGGACGATCAGTTAAATAAAGCCGAGTGTTGAGGCGCAAATACGCCTCAATAGGGAAGCTGTAAATCAGCGACGTCAGGGTTGGCATAAAATAGCTAAAAAACCGTCAAGGGCGAAGCCCGTCTCTCATTCTTCCTGCATTGACA